>QFEQ01000455.1:16439-28300 GCA_003316335.1 Hemileccinum impolitum
ATAAGCTACTGGATTAGGTAAGCAACAGCACAGTACCATAATGAATGATTCACTCCAACACACCCCCTGAATCATGAGCAAGTCTGAGCAAGGGAAACAAAAGAGAGGAGAAAAAAAAAGAGTGTGCATCCCCAGGACAAAACTACCAAGCAGCATTGGGCACTTTGTTGGCAAGATTAATGTGCTCCTTTCCCTCTGGGCAGTCCTTAGAGGTCTTATAGTCATCAAGCTGTTTGCAGCTGAGATGACACTCTTTCTCATTAAGCAAGTGGGAGATGGCAAGGTCAAGGGTTAATTTGTCCAGTTCAACAGCATTGAGAGTGACAATGACAGAGTCAAATTTGAGAGGGAGACCAGAAGTGAGAACAACAATGGTAAGGAGGTTGGGAAGTTTGATTCCAATGTCCTTCAAAAGATGTGCCTGAGTTTTAACATTGCCAATCCAAGACATGATGGACTGCTCAGGGCATTTTTCCATGTGTGAGAACTTGTGCATAGCTGCGAGCTGGGTGGATAGGCCACAAGCACGGTGAACACCAGTGAGGGTATCCCAGATGGCCTTAGGATCATCACCTTGAACATGAATAATTTGGCTGTCATTGATGTACAGTGCGATCTCGGTGGTGGCCTTGAGTTGGCACAGAGCAAAAGCATTCACTTCTGTTAGGGTGGCTTTGGTTAGATCAGACACAGTCTCCATGCCCGACATGATGCTCCAAAGATCAGAGTAGATGAGCAATGCACACATTCGGACATGCCAGATGAGATAGTTAGTGTCATTGAGATGCAGCATCACATGGACATTGAGGATAGATGGAGACATGATGCACAGAAGTGGGTGTATGCAGGTTGAAAAGAGAGGTGGATGTATGTGGGTCAAAAAGAGAGGTGTGGCTGCCACTAAGCCCAAGAAATGATATGCAACACCTTCGACATGGCCCATTGGTCGAGATGAGATGCAGTGCCTGTAACACGGCCTGTTGGTCACAGCACACTTGCATAGCCCATTATGTGGTTATTGAATTCTTGAATACCCTGATAATGCTAGGTATCGTCCACTATGTTGAAAAGTTGTATGCTGGGAGCAGGTTGTGAGTGACATGGAACTGAGTCGGCAGATGTTATTCGTGATAGTGGATGAAGTACCATAAGGACAGGTGGCTATGAGATAAGCTACTGGATTAGGTAAGCAACAGCACAGTACCATAGTGAATAATTCACTCCAACAGAAACAAACAGAGAAAAGATGAAGTGTCAATATCCTGAATAGGTTGTGGGGCAGACAGGTGCTTTGAATGGAAATTGGTGATAGTGTCCTGCACATGTTGTAAGTTAGTGGTGGTTTCCCAGGTGTGATCCACCTTGTCCCATCCCTTCTAGTGGATGAGGTATTGTAGTTTTCTGCAATAAAGACAAGATGCAGCAATAAAGTCAACTTCATATTCTTTATGACAATCTTCAGTCACCATAATAGGATCAGGTTTAAATACAGGTTGGCTGACCAGTAGGGGTTTATAGGGTTTTACACAGGAAACATTTATCATAGGGTGTATAGAGATGGTAGAAGGAAGGTGGAGGATGACAGCATTTGAGAGAATGGCAGTGATATGGTATGGCCTGATGTATTTTTGAGTTAATTTACATGTGGGATATGGGAGAGAGAGATGGTCAGTAGAGAGCCAGACCATATTGCCAATGGAATATGAGGGAGCAAGAGAACATTTGGATTCTTGTGCATGGGACATCTAATCCCCAGTTTTCGTTAACATAGCTGCAATGTTGTCATGGGCCCAGCCCATAGAAGAAGTGAATGATCTACCAGGAACTGTAGAGGAGTGTGAGGGCTCAACCTCCAGTTGTGGTGAATAATTACACATTACTTCAAAAGGAGAGGCACCAGTGGCTGTGGAAAGCAACATATTGTGGATGAATTGTGCCATCTTTAACCAAGAAGCCCAAGAGTCCTGCTCTGTAGCAATGTAGGCTCTGAGATAAGCCAGTATCTCTTGATTGACATGTTTTGTTTGTCTGTCCATTTACAGGTGATATGCTGTAAACAGCTTCTGCTGAATTCCAAGCACTTTGCACAGTTCTCAAGTAAACTTGGAGATAAACTGTGGTCCTCTGTTTGAAATAATAGAGTTAAGTAGTCTGTGAACACATCATACATGGTCTCTAAATAAAATAGCTAGGTTCAAAGAAGAAGCGGTTTTAGTACAAGGGAAAATGAAACCGTACTGCAGCTGAGTCAGTTGTATAAGGAAAACAGTTACAAGAATGTGACGATTAGCAATGTCAGCAACAATGTTGAGGATGAGTATGAGGCAAGCAAGCAGAAGGTTAATGGTAGTGATCTGAAGCATAGATGAGCCTCTTTGCAGAGGGCAAGGCTGGCAGAGGTGAGAAGAGCAGTACTCAGAAGCAGAGGGCCCCTATGAAAGGAGGGAATGCAAATGAATAGGACTAAAGTACAAAGGAATTACAGGAAGGGTTTATATATGATGACTGAGTACTTTAGGGCAGGGTTCTGAGTATGAAATAGTTTAGGGTAGATGTGAGAGAAGGAATGTTCTGGAATGGCAAAGAATAAATGATGATGACTGTGAGAGAGAGATAAGGACTGTGAGGTATGACATCATCTGTGATATCATAGATCTAGCCTCAGGTCAGGTGCCAGTTCCCACAGTCACATGCACTGGTCATGTGACTTTGGAAAGAAAGAAAGTCTAAGGTAAAATGGTGCTCAGTGATGTGTAGCATATGAGTGAAAGGTGAAAAATACAAGTAGAGAGCGTACGATGGAACTGAACTATAACAGAAAAGGACAATTTCATTAGAGAAATGGTTTACCATGATGCCAATGGCATTGTATCCTTTAGATAAGGGGAAGCTGGTTACAAAGTCAACAGAAATATTAGTCCAAGGGTGAGAAGGAATTAGTAAAGGTAAAAGTTTTCCTGCTGGTGGCTTTGACAATTCCTTTGTGAGGGAGCACACCTGACACAGTGGGAAATATAGTTTGAAATATCCTGCATAGTGCCTGGCCATCAGTAGAACTTTTTAATGGAAAATATAGTACAGTCATGGCCAAGGTGACCTGTGACTAGAGAATCATGAAAAATGGAAATAAGTTCATTTCAAAGTGAAGGAGGCACAAAAATGATGCTGTTTGAATTGCAGAATAACTTGTCCATTGTGAAATACTCATATTCATTGATAGTCTCCAAGTCCATTTTTTCTGATTTTGTGTATAGTTCAATCTCAAAATTTGATGTTAAAAAAGTAGAAGAAATGGCTTGTACTCTAGTGGAGCCAAACCCTTTATCATTATGTTGAGACTCTTCTAGAGTTGTTGTTTCTGTTAGTGTGGGGTTTTCTATTTTTTCAATAATTAGTTGCGCAATATGATCATATTTGGAGACAGAAAAAGCAATGTCTGAATGATTGAACAGGATTACATCTATTTCTCCCCTATAATTGGTGTCAATAACTCTGGCCATAATGTTGATTTTATGTTTGAGGGCAAGATCTGAATGTGGCACAATCCTTCTGTAAGTGCCATGGGCTAGTCATGTGACTTTGGAAAGAAAGAAATGCTAAGGTAAAACAGTACTCAGTGATGCATAACATATGAATGAAAGTGAAGAAAAATAAATAGAGAGCATACAAGGAACCAAACTATAACAGTGTTACTCATCATCTTGGGAGGAATCATCTATGCCCAGTGCTACAGAGCTCTTGGTCCATTCTTTACATTCATCCAATACATTTGCAAGGACCACAAGCTTGTCATAACAGGCCCATATGCCATGGTTCATCATCTGGGTTATGGAAGCTTACTGATGTGCCTTGTTAGTTCATGCATCATGCATGGGAGTCCTGGATCATGGTTGCATGTGTTAGGCATGTTGGGCATGCCATGGGTCAGAGGTGTGACTGTGGTGGGTGGTTTAATCACTATGACCACAATTCCAACATTGTTCTATTGGATAGTGGGTGAGGATGAATTTTTATCAGAGAGATTTGGGGAGGAGTGAGAGAACTGGATGAGATGAGTGAAGTATAAGCTTATACCATTCATTTACTATGTTTTCAGACATCAAGTGTTGGAGGATGGATGAGAGGGAAATGGTGAGATACCACTAGCACTTGCAATGGAGCTTTGGAAGGAGTTACCTAAGCAAGAACCTCTTGTGACAATGTCCTTTTGCAAGATCAATTCATTCCAAGAAACTATTTGACATGCCATGTGTGATTTACCAAGCCCTATCATAGGTCCAAAATGTCAATTTATCAAACCAAGAGAATCAAAACAAAGAGAAAGACCTGTCCTGTTCTTGACCAATTTCAAGAAAATGTCATTGATACTCAATGTATCCTGAAACAGTCCTTGCACAGCCCCTTCTACTCCTGAGAATATTGCTCAAAACTGATGCACTGAGAGGACATATCTACCAGATTGTCAAATGAGGAGATGTTTTGGGCAGAGGCATTGGGTACTGTCATGTATACATATCCAGATGACAGGGTTTCTGCTGGCAGACAGCACTCAGATATGAGAGGGAATGGCAGGTACAGTGGATGGGTGGGGTGGTGGTGGTCTCTTAGGGGTATCTGAGTTAGGTCTATTCCACAGGATAGATGGGGGAATAGGGGGGATTTCCTGGTGAGGAGCAGGAAAGATATCTTCTTCATCAGATGACTTGACAGGTATTAAGTGCCACTCTTCATCATCATTGAGAGCCACACTCATGACACTTTGAGTATCAAAACCAAGGCTGTTTACTGTGTGTGGAGGGTTCATGTAACCTTGGACCTAATCACTATCATCAACCTGGTCCCTATTTATTATTAGATGTTTTGAGATTTTAAAGTGTTTGTTATATAACTCAGGGGAAAGAACAAATAGAGCCAAAGTGTAAGTAGGTGATGGGAAGCACATGCTCCTGGTCACATGTGAAAAAAGTATTGATGTAATTTGAATATATATCCATGGAGATATAGTCAATTCAAATTAGCAAGTCATTGACTCAATTTTGTAACTATGTGTCAAATCTACAGAATCATCCAATTCTAGTACTTTGTGTGACCTCCTTTAGCCTTTGCCACTGCTTGGATCCTCCCAGGCATGCTTTCAATCAAATTCTGACACACCTCTGGATCTATATTGTTCCATACATCTGTCACTCTTTCCCAAATCTCCCATACTTCTTTAGTATGTCTTGGATACTTGGCAAGCTCCTTTTTAATATGATGCCAGAGATGTTCAATGGGATTGAGATCTGGAGATTGTGGAGGCCAATTCAGAACTTTGATATCATTGTCTTCCATCCACTTCTTGGCCTTTTTGGGGGTGTGCTTGGGGTTATTGTCATATTGAAAGATAGCATCCTTCTAAGAAATTACAGATTCCTCCAAGCTAGGAAGCAAGTTGTCCTCCAAAATGTCCATATATTGGTTGGCATCTATCCTCCCCTCAACCTCTGTAAGGTGTCCAACACCTTCCCAATCCATACACCCCTATACCATGATATTTCCTCCTCCAAATTTCACTGTTCCCTGAACCTCTCTGTTAATAAGGCCCTCACCTGCCTGTTTCCATACCAATTCCCTTCCATCTGATCTTATCCTGTTAATTTTGGTCTCATCTGACCAAACAACCTTCTTCCAGTTCTCAATAGACTATTCCTGATACTTCAGGGCAAAGGCTAAACACTTCTTCTTGTTTCTTATAGCAAGAAGTGGCTTTTTCTTCTTTGTTACAGCCTTGAATGAATGTTTTTTAAGAACTCTTCTTACTGTTTGTGAGGAGACAGGACTAGGAATGATGGAATTAATGTGGTGGGTAGCCTGAACAGCATTGGTAGCCCTACCTATAGTAATTTGAGTGATGACAGCATGCTGTGAAGTGGCTGAAAGCTTGGAGAGATGGCCAGAAAAAGGTCTAGGTCTATTGGGCAGAAGATCCCTGAGTATCCTAGAGACAGTAGACTGGCTGACACCTAGTTTGCAGGCAATAGAGTGACTAGAATGACCATTAGAGGCCAGAGAAAGGATGTTTTCTTTTTTAGAAAAGGAAATAGGATGCATAGTGAATCTGAAAGATATGAGAGATGAACCCAGTGCTGAAATAGTGTCAATTGAGGTGGTTACTATGATACAGTAACTATAGAAACCATCAGTTATGCTTCCATCAAGGGTTATATATGATAGCTGTCAAACTTTGACAGATGTGACAGGTAGTTACACAATTGAGTCAATAACATATTAAATTGAATTGACTATATCTCTATGGATACATATTCAAATTACATCACTATTTTTTTCACATGTGGCTAAAAGCATGTGCTTCCCACCACCTACTTACACTTTGGCTCTATTTGTTCTGTCCCCTGAGTTATATAGCAAACACTTCAAAAACTCAAAATATTGACTCAATTTTGGAAGTCACTATACCTTGAGGGAAACAGACCCTTGTGACCATCCTTGTTCATCGCTAGCCACCAATCATTGAGAACCTCTTGGATCACCATCATCTCATCACCTGTCCTAAAAGATAACTCATCTGAAGAACCAGAAAAGTTGAACAAGGCCCTAATGAGTTTATTTTCCTATTAGGAAGGGGGTTTCAAAATTTGTCCATTCATCTTCAGGTTGGAATTCAAGGTTCCAATATTCCAGACACTTCCAGAGTTTCTAGAAGTGGTTCCAAGGTTTCCAAAGGTTCTGGAAATGGTTCCAGAACTTCCAGAATTTCTGGTATTTCTGAAAAACTCTTTCCTAATGGAAGACCATATTACTTTATTGTTTAAGTAATACATTTTGTTAGTTACACCATCCATGTAGAACCATTATCAAATTTATGTAAGTACTTAACAGCATGCCAGGGTCTAATATATGTAATCAAAACTTGAAGTCAAAAAACTATACCAATGAGTGATGAATTTTGAATAACTGCCATTTCATCAAGTCCAGTACCAATCCTTTGACCCTCAACCCAATAGAAAGCTGAGAGTAAGTACTATATTCCATACACTTACATATCTGGGTAAATGTTAGTAGTTCTTGTGCTTTATTGTATTTAGTGAAAAACATGCAAACATTGCAACAGTTTTTTGAGCCACTGTAACTCAGCATTGCTGTTACACCAACAACCTGCATACATGATCACCAAGACTTGGGAGGGACTATATTCACTTCTTATTTCTTTGAACAGGATGGGAACAGCATTTGGCATAGCATATATATATTGATGATGGGATCAGTCCATCTCTGATGCCAAATCAAATGGTGACATTCCAAGTTGCAGATGGCATGCTTGCCATCAAGATGAAGGGGATATACAAGGTCCAGCCAAAGTTGTCCATTATCACTATTTTGGGCATGATAAAATCAAGTGTGGTCAAGATACAAGGATAACAAATGAATGGGTGGAATTACACCACTTATGTTATGCTTTGTCCTTGGTGGGCCTAACGTAGCCCTTGGGAGAGCTGTGTAGTTTAATCAAGTGTGATGAGGAACTGGGATACTTGTGTTGGCATTGCCAATGAGCAGAGATCTGGTTGACAATGGTCAAGGGCAGACGACAAGGATGAGGAAGGTCAAGAGCGTCCACTCAAAGGTAGGATAAGAACTGATGTGGGGGTCACATAAGGTGAGGCCACAAGCAGAATAGATTATAGAACAAGAATGAGAAAGAATAAGGGAGAACAAAGCTAAGGTACAAGAGTGAGGGTTATGCCTCTTATATACTACAGGTGACCAGGTTAGGGCAGGTCAGCTGAGTATGAATGTGAAACAAGTCATAATGAGCAAGAAGTGCCATTGGATGAAGGAGCTCAGTATGTGAAACAAAGGAGTAAGTGATAATGAGTAATTAGCCAATGATAACTGATATTCAGTAAGCAAGAATAACAAAGGAGATGGCATGGTGGCTCATGTGTGAGAAAGGTGTGCTCCCATGGGAATGACCATGAACAAGTAGGATTAGGCCTATAAGTGAGTGAGTCAAATGAGAAAAGAAAAGGAAATCGTAACATTACCCTCTGAGTACAACTGAAACTACAGTGAGAATCCAATGACTTCAGAAGACTGTAAGAAAGAGTCCTAGTGAAAGACAGCATAGGACAGGAAGTGGTGACAGCTAGAAGTCTAGTATGGCATGACCAGGTGAACCAGTGATGTTGGCCCAGGCAGTACTGTTGTATCCTGGATTGTTTTCCTCATAGGATGAAGGGCTATAAGGGAGAGGAGGGAGAGGAGAGATGGTGTGGCAGGGGCAAGTGCAATGAGAAGGACCAGGACTAGAATAGGAGATGTGTGACAAGTGCAATGACTGGGAGAAGCAGAAAGGTAACAAATGTTGCATGGAAGATGATGAGGATGAAGATGTCTGCAGAGGAGGTGCCTGGTGATGAGTGGGGCAGCAGATTTGTGTGTGGCCAGAGGCCCAGGAGAAGCAGAGAAGGCATTGATAGAAAGGGCAATTAATGCACACATGGCTGAGATGGTGGCATTGGAAACAGATAGCATAGTAGCAGGGATGTGAGGATGGGAGCAGATGGCTACCCTTGTGACCTGTCCACCAGACTTCTGTGCATTGGAGGGAGAGAGTTTCCTTGACATTAAGAGGGGATAAGGATGCTGATGGGGATTGGTGGTGGATGGGGATTTGGGTCAGAGGAGGTTGGGAATGTTCTCGAGTGAGTGTTACAGCTAGTATTTTCACCCCTAAACTTCATCCAGCAGTAACAACTCGTCACAATTCTTAATAATCAAAACTAGGATATCAATCCAGTCATATTCTACGACTTCTAAAGATCTTATCTTATCTTATTGGGTCACATGACTCATTATCTTATCTTATCTTCAACCAATCACATCCCTTTTTTTCATCTTAAGACATACATGCACACTTAACACTTTCAGACTTCTTAAAGGTGTTATAGGCATCAACGAGGTATGAAGATGATGATGAGAACATGGGCAACTACTCATCTAGAGCAGCCCAATGTCTATACCGAGGTTGCAATGAGGTAGAGAAGAGAGCAGTGTCAATACCTAAGAGACTCAGTGATGGGACGATCTGATGAGACGAGAGAGTTGGGAGCCATTTGTACGTAGGCAGGCTTAGGGCCTATGGAATGAAGGATGATCCCCCAGAGACCACAATGAAAGGATAGGGATCCTCCACTGTAGTCCCCAGGCTTATATAGCAGAACTACAGTAGTGACAGTGACTAGTGACAGTGACTAGGGTAAAGGGTGGTCCATACATGAGGTAGCAGTGAGGTAGAAGGTACGGCTAAGAAGGAGTGGAGATTAACAGAGTGAGGCTTATATGTATAGGTGGAAGAATGGAAGTGAAGGTGTAAGCTGAATCTAATCGTAGATTGGATCGTGGTAGAGATCCAGATGGGATCTATCTCAGATCAATGGAGATAACCATGGGAAGATCTAATTGTGAGTAGGGTAAGGACGAGGGCAGAGTCTAGCATGTGCCCATAGTCCACTAAGGTAAATGTTAAAGTAAACTGTTAGTCCAGAGAACTGATAGAGATAGCGAGTACAAGCCATGTACTATAACAAAAGGCATAAGGACATCTCATGGCCTGTCTATCTTAGTATGCACAGCCTTCTTTTCATTTCTGTGCTGTGCTATGCTTCTCTTCTTTTTGATCCATGCATCCATCTCATGTTCTTAATCTCTGTCATGCTTCTACTTCCATTCTGCCACTGCCTCATGGTGTATGCATGTTTGTCTTATGTTTTCCTACACTATATCCTTTCATGGCTGTACAGCCTCTGGCGCACAGACCATGTACCTAACATGTACAAACAGTAGCTAGAGTATATAAACCCCTAATAGAGCACCAGAGAACTCCAGTAAAGTTCTCTTAGTCTTTCCTCCAAAGTCAGATCTTAAGCACTACTTAGTTTCCCCTTGCTTTCATCCTCTTTGATTCAAGTCTAGACTTTACTCTTTGGAGATAAGTCTTGGAGTTGTTTCAGTGAGTGCCCAGGTGTAACAGTTGATGTCAAGGAGGAACTCCCTGAAGGATAGTTCATATGAGATAGTGGTGAGGGAGCATCAGAGTTGAAGCCTTACATTGTGTAAGGTTAGTTGTTCAAAGACAGTAAGGGTGTTGGCAGTCCAATGGTTGATGATGGGGTGGAGACATTCCACCTATAAGAAGGCCTGTGAAACCGTACTGTGGCTGAGTCAGTTGAACAAGGAAGATGGTTACAAGGATATGACAGTTGGAGATGTCGATGACAACATCGAGGATGAGTATCAGATGTGTAAGTGGAAGGTATATGGTAGTGAGTCTAAGCATCAATGAGCCCCTTGACAGAGGGCGAGGCTGGCGAAGGCAAGGAGAGCAGTACTCAGAAGTAGAGGGCCCCTATGAGAGGAGGGAATGCAAATGAATAGGACTAAGATAAGAGGGAATTACAAGATAGGTTTATATAGTGATGACCGATTACCTTAGGGCAGGGTTCTGAGTTCTAAATAGTTTGGGGTAGACATAAGAGAACAAATGTTCAGGAACGATAAGGAAGAAACGGTAATAATCATGAGAGAAAGATAAGGACCATGAGGTATGACATCACTAGTGATGTCATAGATCTAGCCTCAGGTCAGGTGCCAGTTCCTGCAGTCATGTGCACTGGTCACATGACTTTGGAAAGAAAGAAATGCTAAGGTAAAACAGTGCTCAGTGATGTGTAGTATATGAGTGAAAGTATGAAAAATAAAATAGGGAGCATATGAGGAACCAAACTATAACAGCCTGATATAAGGCCAGAAGAGCAGAGCCTGAGTCAAGATGGGCTGAGGTTGGGACTGCAAGGTGTGAGAGGATATCTTCTTGATAGCAGTCATAGATTGGTTTGGTGCAGGTCCAGTAGGTGTACATCAGAAAGTCTACAAAAGAAATAGAAGAGGGGTAAGGTATGGGACTAATAGAAGGAGGAGACCATGAAGCAGAAGCATGGCTCCAGCCTGCTTAGGCAATGACAGAGTCATTGTTGGCAGTGGAGTTGATAATCTGGAGATGGAACAGGAGTTCAGATGAGAGTTCTTTGACAGAGGTATAAGGTGGCAGTGAGGAGGTGGTGGAGTTGGCAGGAGCAGTAGGGACAGAGGTGATGGAACTGATGGATATGTTGTGCTAGTAGATGATGGTGGGTATCTGAAGGAAAGGAGGAATCAGAGATGGTGACACTTTTTATAGTCAGCTAGAATCTCTATGGAATGTTTCAAATTCTGCTTGGGAACCCATGAATCTTCTTTAACAGTGTAACCCTTCCATTGGATCAGGAAGGAATGGGAACAGGCAGAACTGTAGTGTTTCTGTTATAGTTCGGGCCATATACACCCCTATTTTATTTCTTTTACTCTTCGCTCATATGCACTGCATCACTGAGCAACATTTACTTAGCACTTTCTTCTTTTCAAAGTCATGTGACTCGGTGCATGTGACCATGGGAATTGACACGTGACATGAGGCTAGCCTGATGACATCATGGATGATATCATACCTCATGTCCCTTATCTTTCTCTCATGATTATCACCGTTCACTTCCTTTCTTCCAGAACATTCCATTGCATTCTATATTCCATGCTTGCCCTTAACTAATTCAGACTCAGATGCCTGCCCTAAGGTACTCAGTCATAGTATATAAATCCTTCCTGTAATTCCTTTGTACCTTAGTCCTATTCACTTCATTCCACCCACCATCTGGTGCCTGCAACTCAGTGATACCACTCACCTTCTCCTTGTCAGCTTAGCCCTCTGCTCAGGGCCACTTTATGTTACATCGCATTGTCTTGGTCACCATCCCCATCTTCAACCT
>QFEQ01000456.1:1048-27147 GCA_003316335.1 Hemileccinum impolitum
GGAAAAACTGTGATGTTTTCATTTAAATTATCCACAGCGTCGCCGTGGTCGGGTCGTCGAGAGAGAGCGTCGGCACGTCCATTCGTGTTGCCGGGTTTGTAGATGAGCGTATAATTGAACTCCTGTAAGAGTTCGTGCCAGCGAGCTTGGCGACCAGACAGTGTTTGGGGTTTTTTCCAATATTCAAGGTTTTTGTGGTCTGTCCAAATCTCGAAGTTAGTTTTTCCGATGAGATAATGGCGCCACTCCTCAAGAGTGCGTATAATGGCCAATAACTCCTTGTCATAGACAGGGTAGTTTCGTTCAGCCGAAGAAAAAGAATGAGATAAAAAGGCGCAAGGGCGCCAAAGGTTATCCTCCCCTTGAACTGATAGAACCGCTCCTGTGGCGATATCACTTGCATCAGTTTCCAGTCGCATTGGGCGAGAGGAGTCCGGATAGGCCAGGAGAGGTGCTTCCGTGAATTGTTTTTTGAGCGTATCAAACGCCTTTTGCTGTGCCTCCCCCCAAGTATACGGGATGTTTTTCTTGGTGAGGTCGTTGAGGGGGCGAGCGATTTGTCCGAAACCTTGAATAAAGCGTTGGTAATAGTTACAGAGCCCCAGAAACGATTGTAGCTGTTTGAGCTTTGTGGGTGCTGGCCATTCGAGAATGGCATCGACTTTTTTGGTTTGCATAGACACACCATCTTTGGAGACGTGCATTCCTAAAAAGTCTACATCGTCAGCATTAAAAACACATTTCTCTGGTTTGGCATAAAGATCGTTCTCGCGCAGGCGCTTGAGAACTTCTTTGACTATTTCGGAGTGTTCTTCATCGGTTTTCTTGCGTGTGAAGATACACATGTCGTCCAGATAAACGATAACGACGGCATACATGTCGTTGAAAATATTGTTCATCATCTGTTGAAAGGTGGGAGGAGAATTAGTCATGCCAAAATACATTACTACCGGTTCATAGGCGCCGAGGGGTGTGACGAACGCCACTTTCCATTCGTCGCCTTCTTTGATGCGGACGTTGTTGTAACCCCAACGGAGATTGAGACAGGTGAATTTGTCAGCACCTTTGAGTCGATCTACGAGTGATGAAATGAGTGGAAGAGGGTAAGAATTTTTTACGGTTCCCTCGTTCAGGTAACGGTAGTCCATGACGAGTCGTTTTTCACTGGTTTTCTTTGGTATGAAAAATACTGGAGCCGTTTGGGGTGATTTCAATGGGCGAATATAGCCCTTCTCTTGTTCGCTAGATATAAAGTTTCGGACTTCCTCGATTTCCGTGTCCGAAAGTGGAATGACTTGTCCCTTTTTTGGTACGAAGTCGGTTTTGAGATCGATGGCATGATCCCAGGGTTTTCTCGTCGGCATTCGTTTTGATTCTTCCTTGCTGAAGACATCTAAGAATTCATGATATTGTTTCGGTACCTTTTCGGCGAGTCCTTCTTTGATAGATCGTACTGGCACCCATTGTTTGGTTTGATTGGCTTTACAATGTTTGGTGCATCTGTTGAAGGTTACGGTTTTGGCTACCCAATCAATAAGAGGATTATGTCGATAGAACCAATCATATCCAAGAATTACTTCATGTGACCCTAGGGTCACAACTAGCGCATCGACACCTTCTGCATGTCCATTATATGATAAGACGATGGAAACATACTCGTGGATCATTCCATGTTTGGATGATGACCTGTCTGTGTTGGTGACATTCATCGGATTTGATAGGGGGTACGTTATGATGCCCATTTCCGTTATCCAATGTTTGTCGACGAAGGTTTGTACGGCTCCTGAATCGAGGAGTGAAGACGTGGTTCGGAAGGACCAGTTTCCTTTCTTATCTTGGAAGTAAACATCAGTGTTGATATCGAATTCGCCTCCTTGAGAGGCATCGGGTTCCTGATGGGAGAATGTCATATGGGGGGATTTATACGAAGCAATACGAGAAGATCGTTCATTCATCAGGGAATTAAGCACACTATCTTTAGGCTCCGGTGCCGCGCTCAATTGAGACGCCCTTTCGGAGGTAAGTCCGTATGTAACATTAATCAAAGAAGTCTCTCTACCCCCTTCAGCCTCGAAGGCTATATCATAGGAGTTTTGAGACGTTGCTCCACTCCCTTCAGCCTTGTCGGCTATATCACAGGAGTTTTGCTCGTCATCTTCGACAGTTAATACGGAGAAGCGATTTGGTGAAGAAAGCAAAAATGGAATAGAAGAAAGAAAACTTTTGCTCTTAGCCAAATAGATACCCCCCGGATCTACTCGGCTTGCTCTTTTCCCTTAAGTCCTTCGGCAGCGAGGTGCCGTGCTTGCGTGGTAAAAAGGTCGAAATAGTAGGCTTGCGCCTCTTCATTTTGCCATTCGGGGATGGCTGAAGCGCAGGATGGATGGGAGTGTTCTGCCGCGACGGAGGCGATGGCAGTGGTGGGAGCAAGCGGGATTTCGCGATTTTGTCGAGGCGGGTACGATGTTTTTCCCGTTAAGGGATCGAAGACCGGACGAGAACGGGGCTTTCGAGGCTCTTTACAGTTTCGCGAAATGTGACCTTTTTTGCCACAATTGTAGCAGTCGCGATTGTCAACTCTGGGTGTAGTAGGGATTGCCCAGATGTCCTGCATTGGAGCTCCTTGGCCGGGTTGCGTCGCCGTGAATTGTGGTTCTGAGCGAAACTGATTTCGGGGAATAAAGGTAGCCTTGCTTCGCTCTATTTTGATTTTGTGGAACAGTTTACCGATCTCGATGGACGTGTCCATCCACGTTTCGAGATCCTCTTTGATGGCTGGTTGCCGAAGACAAACTTGTAGGTAGATGCCGTATTCGATGCTTTCTTTGTAGAGTTGCAACGCGATTCCTGGTTCCAACTCGGCATCGATCTGTAACAGGTTGAACTGTTGCGTATACACCTCTATGGGGAGGGACCCTTGTCTCAGCGCTACCAGTTTCTTGTATGCCTCGACTTTGAGGACGTCGATACGAAAGTGTTTCTCTATGTGTTCTTTGAGTATTTTCCATGTCGGCCACAATCCCTTGGACAGATATTGTTCGATTGTGACACGAGCGAAGTCTGAGGCTCTCCCGTTCATCTGTAGGAGAACCGCAACCGTTCTTTGATGATCGTCTAAGTTTGGTTGACAATCGACCCAAGCACCTATTTTCGTCCACCAGATGCGGAACTTGTTTTGATCACCATCCCAGGTGCCGGGATCGGCGAAAGCCTTATATGTGTTTGAAGAAGAGGAGGCGGCGGTGGTTTGGTTGGAGATAAGTGTCTGCATGGCGGCCGCCATCAGCGTCATTTGTTTCGAAAGGTCATCCCAGAGCTGGTTTCCCGACATCCTTACTGTCGGCTATCTCTCAAGCGGACTCTGGGGATTACAGGAAGCGAGCTGGTTTGGTGATGAGCGAACGGGGTCGGAGGACACGAAGGTCTTCAGGAAATTCTTCGAGAGGTCGGATGTATTTCGGGTGTCGAGCTTTCTTTACTCGCGGGATTCTCTTTCTCCTTAGGTATAACCCGTTGGTACCTTCGGGTTCTGGCATGTGGTCGTTCGGATCGACCGATGGGACTGGTGACGGTTGGCGAGGTGGAGTACAGTCTCGTACGTTGAGACGGTAATAGGCAAGAGCGGCGGCTTCTCGTTGAACTTCGATTCGTTCGAGCCACTTAGTTCGGGACATAAAAAACGGAAGGGGGTACGCAGCGAGGACCGGCTTCTTATAGTCCTATTCAAGTGTTACGGACTGCAACGACGACTGGTTGCACGAGAAAGACGGAGACGAGGAGACGGCGAAAGACGAGGTCGATGTCGACGAGCACGATGAGGATCAACTGGAAGATCGGTACGGCGATAGACAGGATTCGATAAAGCATGCAACGGCCCCTTGACAGAGGGCTAGGCTGGCAGAGAGAAGGATGGAGTGGTATCACTGAGTTGCAGGCACCAAGGGAGGTGGGTAGAACGAAGTGAATAGGACTAAGGTAGGAGGAATTACAGGGAGAGGTTTATATACGTATTCCGACTACCTTAGGGCAGGTTGTCTGAGTCCGAATTAAGTGAGGGCAGGCAAAGATAAGCGTAGAACGTTCCAGAGTGAAGACGGGAATAAACGTGAGAGAAAGATAAGGGGCATGAGGTATGACATCATCAATGATGTCATAGGTCTGGCCTCATGTCACGTGACTTGTTCTAGACATAGATCACGTGAGGTTTCCCGCGGTCACGTGCACTGGTCACGTGACCTTTGGAAAGAGAATTTGACTAAGGTAAAATGGTGCTCAGTGATGCAAGCATATGAGCGAAGGTAAAAAGTGAAAAATATAGCGTACGCGGACCCGAACTATAACAGCTTTCAAGATATAAAGATATCCCGAATGTGAAGGGACAAAGGAATAAGGCTCAAGTAGGAACACTTACTTGAGGCTAATGATCTGTGGTTGGACCAAGAGTCTTGCACTGAGGATCAGAGCAGTGATGGAACAAATCAAGAGTGAACTCATTAGAGATAAGATGATCCTAAAGATCAATCTTATATAGGGATACATGATATTTACATCTATATACTGATTCATATACAAGAACAAATGTTCTATTGTATTCTGTACCATTCTAACCAATAAAAGAATGAAGAAAGAGAATGGTATGACTCTCTAGATCATCTGATCTAGGATGGTGTGATATTGCACCATATGTTATCTAATCATGGATCAGATGATCTCATCACATGACTAATCATGGATGGTGTACTAATGTATTTACTAATGTAAATAGCACAGTCTTTCCAATTGGAAGGAGTTCAGGAAACTCCGGAAACTCTGGAAGTACAGAAAGTACTTATAGCAATTCTGGAACCTTTTGGAAGCTCTGGAACTGACATTGGAAAGTCTGGAAGACTCTGGAATGTCAGAATGACTTATTCCAACAGGTGCATGTATACATCATGTGTCATTTCAGGAATCAGGTGTCTATCACATTACCTTGCTTGCAAGGTTTCTGCAGGGTCATAATTGGCTATGGAGTTTGCTAGACTGCAGATTACATTTAGATGCATGTGACTTCCTGTTGTGGTGCACACAGTAGACATTCATCAGTGAGGCACATTCAGGCAGCATGCACAGTGGTTGTCACTAACCACCATTTAACAAGGATCAAACAATCTGCTCTTTCATGATGACTGGAGTCTGCCAAAAAAGACACTTCATTCTTGCTGGAAACTGTGGAACTGGCAGTTGGCATGCAAGTCATGGTCATGCGCAATCTGGATACTGATCTCGACATCACGAATGGAGCACGCGGAACTATCGTCAATGTTGTTCACTCCCCCACTTCCCCTCCTCAGCATGACACAAACAACAACATTCATCTCACACTTCCTCCCATTTTCATTCTTGTCAAGCTGGATCGCACAAGAGCATTGCCTCTCCCTGATCTACAACCAAATGTGATTCCCATCGAACCTGTCATATAAACATACCACATTACTTTACCAGAAGTGACAAAACTAACTTGAACTGTTTGTCGGAGACAACTGCCAATCACGGCTGCATATGCATGCACCGACTATCGCTCTCAGGGCCAAACGATCCCCGCAGCCAGCATAGACCTCGCGACACCTCCAACAGGTGGATTAAACATGTTCAACCTGTACGTCGCGCTATCGTGAGTAAAAGGCAGAGATAGCGTCCGTCTTCTTCATGATTTTGACAAAAAGTATTTCATGACTCCTCAACTTGCGGAGCTCACTGCTGAAGACAAACAACTCGAATATCTTAACAAACAAACAGAGATCTGGTGGCAGTCCGTCAAGAATGGTTCGATTGGAACTTAGGTAGTGCAACCTCTACCGTCTTTGTCAAATTGGACTGACTTTCAATACTAACTATCCCCCACCTCTTCCCGTCGTACTGTACGCAGGACAACAAGCTCTTTCAGGGCATTGCCACGTCGCTGAAATCTGTGAGACATATGGCACAACATATCGTCAGACATAAACCTGAACATTTCCGCCTCTTCAATTGCAAATAAATCTTGTTCGATTTGCTGAGCTTGGTGAGTGACTGCCACAACGAATTTAGAACAGACCTAACCTTCGAACGATGTCAGCCAGGTGCGGGATGTCGCACAATCGAATTGACACTCTGTGAGGTGATGAAGGCAGATAGTGCATAGTTAACAAATATGGTTTGTGACACAAGTCGGGGTCGTGAATGGTTGCGTAGTCATGCCGGACAGTGATAGAGGCTGTGTAGTCATCGTATGGGAATTCATCTTTTTGTCGTATTACATCGCTGTGAATGCGGACCGTGCTGCCAGCCTCGAGGAAGAAGTCGGTGAAGGATGCAGGTCCACCCTGATGATAAAGGGGTTCAACCAAGTGGCAACAAAAAGAACGGTCATCATCGCGGGGGAGCACGACAACTTTCGCATGCACTCGAGGAGTGAAGAAAACGCGAGATCAGGGAACCTGTGGTTCATCATCACTGCAAAATTGACTTTGGAACTCCTAACTGTTACTAACACAAGCAAGGTTTCCGCCGCGTTTAGCGGCAGTTCCCGAGTCATGAAACCGTATAGTATTTGCGTCTCTTGTTGCCAGCCTCGAGGCCTCTCTTCTCCGTAGCCCCCTTCTCTCCCCACCCACAATCAGAATCCATCCCAGCCAACGCATCATGTCCTCTGAGCCGCCTTTCCCCCGCGCCTGGTAGAAATCCGCGACCGCGTACCAGATTTACCCCTCCTCCTTTTTTGACTCCAATGGCGATGGGATAGGCGATCTCAACGGCATCCATGCAAAACTCAATTATCTCAAGGACCTCGGCGTCGACGCCCTCTGGCTCTCCCCCATCTACCGTTCGCCACAAGCCGATATGGGATACGACATGTGTGTCACATGGTGCTTTCGCTCGACTATGTTGTGCTGATAACATCCCTCCCTCCCGGTTTCCCCGAACCTCGCTCCCTCGTCTCTGAAACGGGTCTTATCCGTATCTTTATATCTCACACCCACCGGTAGCTCGGACTATCGCGATAGCGATCCACGGTACGGCACCCTGGCGGATTGGGACAACTTACTCAAAGGCGTCCATGAGCGTGGTATGAAGCTCATGTACGTGACCCCTCGTCGACGTGTCACATCGAGATCTCAATCCAATTTCAATTATTATTATTCATTCATTCATTCATTCCCTTCTTCCATGACCACCCCCGCGGTGTGTCCCTTTTTTATTGACATAGGATGGACCTTGTCGTCAACCACACGTCCGATGAGGTGCATGTCCACTCTTTGCGCTAACCTTGTTTCCTGGGAATCTGACACGCGCTTATCGGATTCGAATATTGGGATCGGATCACGATAGCACGCATGGTTTCAGTAATCCAGGTCTTCCAAGGACGATCCCAAGTGCGATTGGTACATTTGGCGTCCCCCGAGATACGTTGACGGTCAGCGTCTCCCGCCCAACAACTGGAAGTCTGTCTTTCAAGGTGGGTGAGCGGTTTGGGTGTTGTCCGATTGGACGAATAGCGCCGATTCGGACATGTGCACCCCCTCTCGGGGGGAAACCTGGCATTCGCGCAAAAAACACGCGGCTATCCTATCAGATCCTAGGTGAGCTGTTACTTCCGCCTTCGTACTACAACTTGAAGTTCGTAGGGATTGCGGTAACTGACACATGGTCAACATGGTCAGGTTTCAACATGCTTCATGCATCTTGAGCAGATCACCCACATACCTCGCCTCTGGTACCAGCTCTATCTTACCTGGGTGATGGGCTACCCAGTGACAAAGTGAGCAATTCAAACTTCATATAGAGTTCCGAAGGGTCGTAATCGGAAGTGTCTGGCCAGACGGTGTTGGGACGACCGCCACTAGGGATGGGTTCGTTGAACCAGTGAAGCCATCCATGGTGACCTACGGTAAAACACTATAAGAGATGACTGAGCGCGTTAACTGGGTGCGCACCTGGACCAATGGGTTCACCGTCGCCTGCACATGTGAACCTGTGGCAAGATGAGACCGACTGCGGATGTCAAGCCGGACGAACTGACCAGCCCTGATAGCCAACGAGCAGCTTGTCTTGGATGGTGTTTGGATTAGCGCTGAAATCAAGCTGTAAGCTTGAAGTCTGACCGGACAGAAACCGTACCGTTTCAGCGTCATGAGTGTAGAAACAAAAGCAGTGAAACTCTCGGCAGTGGCCTCCCACGACTTGTCATGGACCACGTCCTCGTCGAACGTGCCCAGCTCATCGTCGACAAGCTCAACGAGTAAGTATGACCACAAACACACCGTTTTCGCTCATAAATCCAGCGTGCCCAACACGGCGCGTCTCTTGATCGCCATCGCAGGGATCCCCGCATCCGGCAAGACCAACTTTGCCATCCGTCTCGTCCAGCACGTCAACACGCTCCTCGCCGCTCGCACAAACACAGCCCAGGTGGTCCTCGTCGGGCTAGACGGCTGGCACCTCACCCGAGCCCAACTCGACGCCATGGACAATCCCCCACTTGCACATGACCGTCGTGGGATCCATTGGACGTTCGACGCAGCCGCCTACGTCGACTTCGTCGCCAGTCTACGCTGCCCAATCGCTCCTGGGGTCATTTATGCCCCCTCGTTTGATCATGCGCTCAAAGACCCGATACCCGACGCAGTCGTCGTCACGCCCTCGCATCGGATCGTCGTCATCGAAGGGCTGTATACCATGCTTGATGTCGAGCCGTGGTTTGAAGCAGCCGCTCAGATGGACGAACGGTGGTGGATTGAGGTCGATCCTGCGCGGGCACGGACGCGCTTGGTTAACCGACATGTACACACAGGCGTGGCAAAGGACATGGACGAGGCTGTTTGGCGTGCGGAGAACAATGACGAGGACAGTGAGTCACTCGTCCAGGTTGAAATCTTGTGTTGGTTGGCTAATGAGACACAGATGGAAGGTTTATCGCGAGCAATTTGTTCAACGTGACGTATACCATTCAGAGCATCGATGACCCTAAGTATTCTACTTGATGCTTCCGATACTTACACTGTGAGTTTATGATGATCCACGCGTTCCTCTTTGTCAGTGAGAAACTGTTGTGCTGTGGTCTGAAGGGGAGTCTCGCCACGCGCACAAAGGGTTGCACCCGACGTCAGTGAATCTCCAGGCGATTTTCATGCAAACAAACCATCAGGTGAGTGCATAGAAGTATGCAGTAATGCGTCTCCGTTGGGATTGACGGCGTGCGCGTCGGCTCCTGCGCTGATGAGCAAGTAGACCATCTCGACCCTCTTCACGACTAGAGCTTTAACGCCCCAAATGCACTACAACCAGGCAGCGTACACGGGAGTGAAGTCGAAAGTCATAAGTCATCAGAAGTTGATTCGTGGAGTTTCAAGGATGTCAAATAAAACAGACTGAAGTGCTACGCAACGTTGGAAGTCAAACGCTTGAACTTCAGTTCATCACACGCAGTTTAAGACAACATCAATGAGGAAGGAGAACATATGAGTAGGGAGAGGAATAGATAGCACACGGTGAGCTGCGAGTGTCTGACAATGAGCAGCTACAATAAAGGAGTGATGACGATGCCGGCAAAACGCCTACTCGACATCGCTCAGAGGCTGCGAGCGTGTCTGATAG
Organism: Hemileccinum impolitum; assembly: GCA_003316335.1. Classification (NCBI taxonomy): domain Eukaryota; kingdom Fungi; phylum Basidiomycota; class Agaricomycetes; order Boletales; family Boletaceae; genus Hemileccinum; species Hemileccinum impolitum. The sequence goes on from QFEQ01000456.1 coordinate 10,664, forward strand.
TGCCAGCAAATCGTGTCAAGTCGTATGGAACCTAGATGCCAAGGTCATCGGTTTGCGTGAACAGAAAAAAAAAATCAGACTAGATGAACCTATATGAGGAGTTCACTGAATCAAAGCCTGGACGCCAAGGTCGTGAGTTGTCAGTACAAAAGGATGAGACGGAAGGAGATGAACCTAACTAAAGGCACCACAACCAACCAATAGATAATGGAACGAGAAGTCGCAAACAAAGGAAAGTGGAGATGGGGGAAGTGGTTGCAGAAGCAAACGAAGCTAGATGGCTTGCCAAGTCCTAGACTGCAAGGTCATCAGTTGTAAGTACAAATGGATGAGACGGAAGAAAGAGACGAACCTGGTTGAAAACCGGGTAGAGGCTGGCATTGGGGAAGTTGGCCTTGATGACCGGCCAGAGCCAGAATATGGGCGTAGCATAAGTGATATCTGACGATTCCGTCTGGCCAGACCCGCCAGTAAGGAGGCCACCGAATTCACCAGTGCCGGAGGTGATTATTGACCCGGAGTCTCCATCCTCGGAGAACGGGCCTGACCTGTGGTCATATGGGAGGATTGCCCATTCGATTGAGTCTGGTGAGTCTGATTGGCGAAGTACTGGCGGACACAGGAGAAGAGTCCTGTGGCACGACCAATCGTGGTGAGGGTGGTGAGACCGCGCTTGATGACATAGAGGCATTTTTCACTGTTGTGGTCCTTCGTGTTGGGATGGAGCATGCGATTCTCGGCGAGAATGCCGCTGAGCTTCAGGAGGCGTCCGTCTGGATACTCAAAGCTGGACTGCGTATTTGTGCGAGGATACATCTTCACTACAAACTTGTCGGCCTCGATCTCCGTCCCTAGATACCAACAGTTAGATCAGACCCCTTCAATGAAAAATAAAGCACGTACCTAGGTCGATCACGTTGCCCTTGAAGTTGGGTAAAAATCTAGTTTTATCGAGCTTCACGACGCAAACATCCTTGCTGAAGCCATGCGGAGCGGTACCAACGGTGATGGCAGGCGACCAGACAACGTGGCCGATCACGCGCTGGCTCGGCTGACAGAAGTCCTTCTTTGTCTGCTCGTAAAGCTTCGGAAGCTCGTTGATTGCGTGGGTGGTCTCCTCCAGCAGCTGCCGAGTCTTCTTCAGATATTCCTTACCAATGAGAGTGTCACCCTCCGCCGTCCCCTCCGAGCTTTCAATCGACTCCCTGTGGATCTCCGCCATCATGCCTTCAATTCTGATCTGGTTCTGGACGGAATCGAGGTAGTCGTGCCATCTTTTGGTGCCCATGAGGAGGACGTCCTTGCGAGGCCCACTGGGATGGTAGGTGTAGTCGGAATTGTCCTGATCCGCCGGGAAGAGAACGTGCCGGGCCGTAACGCCGTAGAGATCGTCACCGTCCTTGAAGTAAAATCCCATGGTCCCCTGTAAGCGAGGCGTCTTTGCTGCAGCGATAGGGAGTCCGAGGGTGGTAGTGAGAGGATCAATGACACCCCCAATTGGATCCTTGTCCGAGGCGGGTTTGAAAAGTGTAGCACCTGCTGATCGCCTGAACACCGATTCCCGGAATTCGATGTCGACGGCTGTGATCCCCTCATCCTCAAGGAGTGCGAGAAGGGCGTTGGCTGTGTTGAATGCGTCCTCAGCGGTGAGGCTATCGGGGAGAACGCCGACCCAGATCACAACAGGACTGATAGCAGCGAGGATTTCTTCGTTCGGGACTGTGCGGAAGCGGACGAGGTCGATGGTAGTAAAACGGACCTGGTGTTTGTCGAGAATGTCACGGACCTTGGGACAGATGTGCTCCCAATTGTTTCCAACCTCGTGATCATTGACTGGACAGAGGTATTTCAAGTAGGGATATGCTTCTGGTCCTGTGGGCATGATGAAGGGATCCCTCGACGTGCGGTAGACCAGTTTTGGAGGGGAATGGGAGACGCCTGCATAGTAGGATATGGCCTCATTCTCGGAGGGAGAGACATAGCTGTATTTGTCCATCATGTACTAGTACTGGATGGGGCAGACAGATTGATTAGTCCCTTATTCCACTGTCGTGTTAATATACCGTTCTACTGAATACATTTGTAATCCCACAGTTAGGAGAGCAAGAAGAGGGAACAAGTCCATACTAAATATCTCCAACACTCCCCCTCAAACGGTGGTGGGGCAGTTTAGTCGTACAAAGAAATTAAGTACCTCGGTAAGGTTGCCTATGTTTGGTCAAAAAACCGTAGGTTTTTCGGCCCGAAACTGGGCTCGAACTGTCGGGCAAAGCGAGCTGTGATGGTTGGGCTGGGACACCGAACAGCTGAGCGGTGCCGGGACGCCTGCCGAGCGAACAGCGTCGGACGAGTCGGGAATTTTGTGCGCAGACTGTGAGGGGCGTGGTGGGTGGGTGCAAATGAATGACTACGCTAGCGCTGAGGCTGCAAGGCTGAGAGGTGCGCTGTGGCAGCGAAGTGGGCGAGAGAGAGAGAGGTGATCGCCACTGCGCTTCTCACACTAAATCCTTTGCAACCTCGTGCCTCGGCTGCCTAGGCTACCACCCGTGCTAATTGCCCGATTTGCTAAGTCGCGGCCCGGTTATTCGCACTCCAGTGGTGCTCCTTGTCGACTTTGATCGCCTCTGCCAGGCGTCGTCGTACTCGCGTCTTTCGGTTTGGGATCGGTCTGGTAGCTCCTGTGGACTGTATTGGGCGTATCCGACCGCTTGTACTCGTCCGATTGGCCTTGGTATGGCCGTTTGCCCTGGTGGGTCGCCTATTAGCCTGACTGACACCTTAGATCGGGAATTCGGTCGTCCTCGTCAGTATGGTGGATCGGCTGGTTTGGTGGTCGTTTGGGACACTCAGTGGGTGCTGTGGATGCCTCAGGTATGTCGCCGTTTGTCCGTTTACAACGTCCTTGCTAACTCCTATGTCCTCCAGCTAACATCCTGGTTTTGACTCGGTTCGAGTCAGGACTTGCGCTGCTCGTTGCAGCATCCATCCAGCACCTATTTCCATCCATATGGGCACTGGTGCCATCGTTTTCGCGTCGCCGCTCGCCCTGGACGGTTCCCTTTTCGCCCTGTACCCCCAACTGGCCCCCGTATGGCAACATTGCGCCTTTGGATCGTCGCCGTGCGCGTCCAAACGGCTGTGGGCACCTCTATGGGTGTTAGGGGAGTGGTCTGCACCGTTTTTGAACGATCCAGCATCTCACCGTTTGCTGATTTCGACCATCTCCTCCAGATCACCCTCTAGGTCTGTAACTCGACGTTGCACGTCCGGGACCTCGTCGTCGTCGCCGCCATCACGTCTGGCACGTTCTGGGACACTGGGGACCCTCTGGTACGTCCTCGTTGTGATCCGTTTCGATCCGGTCGGCTAACTTCGCCAGATCGCCTTTATGGCCGCTTAGGTCAGTTTTTCAACGTAGCGTGTTCGTTCTGACGACGCGCACGTCTCTACCACCTGTGGGACGTCTCTGGGAACTGGGTAAGTCGCCTGGTACAGCCGTCTCGCTGTCCGGGTCGCTCTGCTCGACTCGGGCCTCCCTACTAGGTGAGTACCCTTGGCCTTTTCGCTCCAATCGTTCGTGCTGATGATCTGACGCATTGTGCAACTCCTTGGTCGATCTACGGGTTCCCTGGCGCCTTCTGACGCTCCCGTCGTCGCCGTTTCGACTGAGGTACGTTTCTCCGACTCGCAGGCATTGCCTACTTCCCTTCAAGCTCTGTGCTCGGGGGTTTGTACCGACACGCGGGACCTTCGTCGGTGGATGTGGTGGTACGAGTAGTGTCGGTGGCCTGTCAGGTACGTCGCCGTCATCAGGTGAGGTGCGCTGATCGGGTTTCTCGTCAGCCGCAGTCGATCGCACTCGCGCCGCTGCAAAAGTCCTCCGCCCCTCGATCGACTCTCGCCGACCGGTTCGACGACACTCCCCCTCAACAGCAACATGGTGGGGACTTCCCGCGACCTCTCCGTCACCCGATGCGCTGCCACTTCGTTCGTCGATGGTCTGGCCACCTGGCTCGACCTCGATGTTCTTCTCGTGCGCTTCCTCTGCCGCATTTGGTGACTGACTGGGCTCTCCAGCTCGACGCGTTTTGATGTGGTCGTCGCCCAAGTCCTCTGCTACCTCAACTCCACCTCTCGACCCAGCTCGTCGCCTGGTCCACCCGCGCGTTTCCAGCTGCCTCGGGCGGCTCTCGGGCGGCTCTGTAGGTGTGACCGGATGGCGTTCATCGTCACCCGTCACGTCCATAGTGTCTTCCGATGGTATGGGGTTGGTTTTGGTGCCGTTCGGGTTGTCTGCGACACCTGGGGGTGGTGATCGAGCTTTGCTCGTCACCTCGGTTTGGTGAGTCGTTCCACTATGTGTTTGACTCGGTTTGTGGACGTTACTGACCCTGTCCGTTTTCGCTATAGGTCTCTTGGGGCGTGGTGATTGTGTGGTCGACTTCGATGTCGCCGCCTTCACCTTGACTATCATTTCGACTCGTTCCGTGCCAGCTCGTGTATATGTCGAGTGGCTCGTCTGGTTGGGTATGCGACTCGCCTGCTGGCACTACTGGCTCAGCGCTTGTCGCGTTTGGGTTCGGTGTGCCAGCGGTCTTCTCGTTGACCTGCTGGCTTGCCGTTTGGAGTGGACTGCTCGCCAGGATTGCGAGGCTTACGCCGTCAGTCGTCTCGTCCATGGCGTTGTTGCCTGGCGTTTTTGCTGCGACTGTCTCAGTGATTTTCCCGTGCGCCATCTCATCCCTGCTGCCCTTCCTGGGCTTGGCTCCGACTCGTTCCTGTCTGTCCGTTGTGTTGTGCTTCCGTTCTCGACGCGTCCCGTTCCTTGGTGAGTCTCCAGTTTGGTTTCTTGACTTATGGTTGACCCGTTTGCACTCGCGAGAGTTGCCGGCGATAGGTTTGGGTGGCTGCGTAGCCATACGGATGGTTTCGAGTAGAGTCGTTGTCGTAGTTGTAGACCTACTGTACCGCTCGTCGGAATACGAGAGCCATTTCCGCGCCGTTGTGTGTCGCATGATCCGGAGGAATGTGGAATTGGGGATAGTGGTCATGACGAGGCATTTTGCGCGTGCGTCCTGGACTTTCCAGGTTTTTCATGCCCGATGGCATGTCAATAGACTCAATACTTGCCATGTCCCAGATATGATAGATGTCGAACGCCGGGCATTGAAGATGTTCCACAGGTTGCATCAATGGAGTCTCCTGGGAGAGGGAGTCCCGCTGCCAGTCGGACCTACCAATTCGGTAATAAAGTATAGCAGCCCAGTCACTGCGTCCGTTCGCCGCACACATATACCCGCCGCACACATATACCCTTTGTGACCCTCATCTCAGATGGACGAATACGCGTTGAACGTCTCCTCCGGAACCCCCCTCTACACCATTTCCAAGGCCGAGGCTGATTTCTACTATGCAGGCGTCTCCCGTTCCCCACTCATGGGCACCAAAAGATGGCACGACTACCTTGACTCCGTCCGGGACCAGATCAATACTTTTGTCGATGTGACGAAGATCCACAAGAGCAAGTTGGAGGGGATGGCGGAGGACGATGCTCCCGCCACTGAGAATGAGCTGATGACGGTTCAACAGCTGCTGGAGAAGACTACCCACGTGCTCACTGCTTTTCAGAGGCTGTATAATCAGACGGAGAAGGATTTCGGTAAGCCGAAGCAGCGCGTGATTGGCCACATTGTCTGGTCTCCCGCCATCACCATCGGCACCGCTCCGCATGGATTCACCAAGGATTTTTGCGTCGTGAAGCTCGATAAAAATAGGTTCTTGCCCCATTTCAAGGGGAACGTGATCGACCTGGGTGCGTGCTTTCTTTTTCATTGAAGGTGTCTGATCTAACTTTTTATACCTAGGGACGGAGATCGAGGCCACACGATTTGCAACGAATATGTATCCTCGCACTGACACGCAGGCCGGCTTCAAATATCCAGATGGACGCCTCCTGAAGATCAGCGGCATTTTCACCGAGGGCCGCATGCGCCATCCTGACATGAAGGACCACAACGGCGAAAAATGCCTCTACGTCATTAAGCGCGGCCTTACCACACTCACCACGATCGGCCGCGCTACTGGATTCTTTTCGTGTACCCGCCGGTACTTCGCCGACCAGAGCCATCAGGAATCGGTGGAATGGGCGACCCTCCCACACGGCAACCATTCAGGCCCATTCTCCGATAAGGGAGACTCCGGGTCGATAATCGTCTCGAGCAGTGGGGAATTCGGTGGTCTCCTCACTGGCGGAACTGGCACAGGCCCAGCCTCGTCGGATATCACTTACGCCACGCCCATGTTCTGGCTCTGGCCCATCATCAAGGCCAAATTCCCTAATGCCAGCCTCCACCCGGTTTTCAACTAGGTTCGTCTCTTTCTTCCGTCTCATCTATTCGTACCTTCTACCCGGTCTTCACATCAGAAAATCTCACATTTACGTACAGCGGTGTGCGTTGGTAATGAGATTATATGTTATAAATAGTGATAAATGGTGGATGGTAGACTTCTCGATGCTACTGGCCATGACAATATATTTGACCAAATTTACTGGGATCGTTAGCAGGAGGTGTATGTCTTCGGAATCAGACTAACAACTACAGGGATGTGTATGCTCGGGCAGGGGACATAGCACAATAAGACCTTACAAGACCTTGGCGGGCTTGATGCCAGATTGTGTCAAATTTTACTCGCGGCAGAGCTTACAATGTAATACAAGGCATGATAACAAAAAGTGAATTTTAGTGATGCCGAGCTCGAGTTGTCGCAAGGCATAACGTAGGTTGCACATTTTCATCATGTGCTGCGGATACCACTAACCGTCCTGGTGCCGCAAACCCCAGGAAAAAATGAATCGCCCTTGGAGTCCTCAATTGCCAAACCTGGCGTCGCGCATTCAGGTTTCGCACTCCCTCACCCTCTCTGCGATACTAGTAATACCAAGATTGCGCTCTGACAGACAAGTCCGGGGTACGCTTCCGTTCATCTCACAGTGGAAAATCATCTTCATTTCGTCGCATTCTTTCGCCCCAGTTCCCCTTCATATTCGGGCGACAACCTGGTCTTCATTTCTCCAAGTTCCAGCTTCTTTTGCCCTGGTTCGGGACCGTCCCTCCCACGCCGTTCGATCGATACCGATCGGTTTTGCGCCCTGGCTAGGCCTTGGCAGGCTGCGCGCACGCTCTCATCGATCATTTCCCTCCATTCTTCTTCCTTCTTCTCACTCGGAACGCTCTCCCGATCCACACTCGCCGTTTTGCGGATTCCAACCGTCTTCGGGTCAACCCGGTACGTTGGCTCCTGGCGAGCACAAGGCAGAAGAAAAAAAACACAGGGCCCAAGGCTACCTCCTATGGACCCTTCCCCTGAACCTCGGACGCACACTATCGGAAACGGGAATGGGTCATAGGGTACGTGCAGTGACACGTGGGAAACGACCTGCGTCCACGATAGCTGTCGCGTGCCGCGTGGTGCACGGCTCGGATGCGGTAGACGGTAGACGGTAGAATCCGTACCCCTGCCAGCGAGGTTCTCTAAAAGCAGACCCTCAACGTGCAGAAATATGGGTGGGTTTCCCCATTGAGAGATAGACCGGAATCAGCGTCCCGATCAACGCTGGCGTCGGCGTTAGGGCGCTGTTGATGGATTGGAGTTCTGATGGCAAGTGTATCCAGGATCAGGATCACGACTATCGGCGCGGGCATTATACCGACATCGTCATTGAGCCGTGTATGTATCCTCCCCTCGTATGGTTCTTTTGAGCGCAGCGCCGGTGTGGCCACGCTGTGACTTGTTCGCTTGAAGCATCAATATTACTCAAGTATAGGACCCATCATCATTCCGGGGTAGAGTGGGTTCTGGAAGTAGATCGGGACCCACGATTACCTTTGGATCCCGCTATTCCGTGTTGGTCGGGTTTTTTCGGAAGACATCAACGCCGGGACGCATGTTTGGACAAATAAAAACGGCTCCATCATGGTTCCCCAGCAGAGGCAACTTGAAGTAACAGCCAAGTACAAGAGGCAACCCCTTGCCGCACCTATGAAATTTGAACGTTGAACAACGTATATGTATGTTACATATGGGTATCGACACGAATAAACTTTGGTATCATCCGAAGATGGTGAAAAATGCCTAATGACCGCGTAGGTAGCGCGTCCGTCCTTGCCAATGTCGGGATATTAGGGATATATATATCTAGCTCCTAGTGCCCAAAGAGGTAACTTTTGTTGCATATGATACGAGTGATGATGATGATGATGGATGATCCGAGTCCCGCCCATGAGGATGCATGTATACATTGTGATGCATTCACGGCGCCTAGTAAAAAAACCGCACAAGCTGATTGATAGCGACACAACGGCCTGAGATGCCATACCCTGTGGACCATCGGGTTCATGAGCCATTCAAGCGACGACAAGGGTTGGCTCAAAACTTACCACAATAACCCAAAAGGAAAGAGAGAGAAAAATAGAACGGAACGCTGAATGCACGAGGCCCGCTCATGCTGCCAGTACGAGCCTCGGGGGCTCAAAATTCTTGACAAACTGGCACTGGGGGCCCGTTTCTGGACTGTGCGGGTAGCGTTTGCACTTTTCGACCGTCTTCCAAAGGGCGGCGATGATCCGCAAGGCTTCCTCGCCGCTTTTGGCGTTTGCGGATTCGACGAGCCAGCAGCCGATGACCATACCGGTCCGGCCGATGCCGCCGCGGCAATGCACGGCGCTCACACGACCGCGCCGCTCATTGTCCCGCAGCACGTCCAGGATGGTGAACATGAACTCGCGCGACTCGGGGAGGGAGCGGTCCTGGATCGGGAACTGATGGTATTCAATGTCGGAGAGGGGGATGCTGTGTGCGTGGGCGAGGTCGGGGAGGTGGGGTGCGTATGGGGAGAGCTCGCCAGACTCTGTGAGGTCGATAAAGGTGCGAACGCCTGCTGCGAGGAGTTTGTCGAGTTTCTGAGTGGAAGATTCGAATGGCGACCAGGGATATTCGCAGGCGAGGAGAGTGGGTGTTGCCCAGTAAGAATTTGGGATGGGACGTGGGCAGTCTGTGTAGATGGGGGGAAGTGAAGAGCGACGGTGAAGGCGAGAAGTCTCGCAGGTGTGGATGGCGATGGTGGGGATGTCTTGAGAGTGGGCCATTTGGTGATGGGTGTTGAGTCAAAGGATCAGAGGCGTATTTAAGTAAAGTCGGACACGGGAGTCACTGCCTCTGGCATTTTTACATTAGCTTTGCCGCGTGGACAGTCTCGACCGGTGAAACGTGCCCTCGCCAACTTGAATGTAGGTTTTTTTCTTTCCGGTAGTGTTGAACCTAACTCTGTACTAGCACTGCTCGATCGATCATCCCTAAGGCCTACGCCCTGGCTGGTACCAGTGCGCAGTGGGCGGAAACGAGTCTCGAGGCATCGGCGTTGGTCGGTCACTTGGTCGACTCTGCCTCCAATTTGATTCAACCAGGCCACGTCGACGAGCCCAAACCAGTCGTGTCTTACTTCCCCCGGAATTCATACATATTAAATGTTTCCCATCCTTCATGTCACCCTTCCGGACACCGATCAGATGACTTGTGAAGCTGCCCGGTCCTCTCCTTGCGCCCCCATTTTCTCCGGCCCTTGTCATTTCAGGCGTCTATCAGGTGATCACCCATCATGAAACCGTATATTTGCGTCCCTTGTTGCCAGCCTCGAGGCCCGTGGAGGGCTCTCTCCCGGACCTCTCCGTAGCCCCCTTCTCTCCCCACCCACAATCAGAATCCATCCCAGCCAACGCATCATGTCCTCTGAGCCGCCTTTCCCCCGCGCCTGGTGGAAATCCGCGACCGTCTACCAGATTTACCCCTCCTCCTTTTTTGACTCCAATGGCGATGGGATAGGCGATCTCAACGGCATCCATGCAAAACTCAATTATCTCAAGGACCTCGGCGTCGACGCCCTCTGGCTCTCCCCCATCTACCGTTCGCCACAAGCCGATATGGGATACGACATGTGTGTCACATGGTGCTTTCGCTCGACTATGTTGTGCTGATAACATCCCTCCCTCCCGGTTTCCCCGAACCTCGCTCCCTCGTCTCTGAAACGGGTCTTATCCGTATCTTTATATCTCACACCCACCGGTAGCTCGGACTATCGCGATATCGATCCACGGTACGGCACCCTGGCGGATTGGGACGACTTACTCAAAGGCGTCCATGAGCGTGGTATGAAGCTCATGTACGTGACCCCTCGTCGACGTGTCACATCGAGATCCCAATCCAATTTCAATTATTATTCTGTTTATATCATTATTATTCATTCATTCATTCATTCCCTTCTTCCATGACCACCCCCGCGGTGCGTCCCTTTTTTATTGACACAGGATGGACCTTGTCGTCAACCACACGTCCGATGAGGTGCATGTCCACTCTTTGCGCTAACCTTGTTCCCTGGGAATCTGACACGCGTTTATCGGATTCGAATATTGGGATCGGATCACGATAGCACGCATGGTTTCAGCAATCCAGGTCTTCCAAGGACGATCCCAAGCGCGATTGGTACATTTGGCGTCCCCCGAGATACGTCGACGGTCAGCGTCTCCCGCCCAACAACTGGAAGTCTGTCTTTCAAGGTGGGTGAGCGGCTTGGGTGTCGTCCGATCGGACGTATAGCGCCGACTCGGACATCTGCACCCCTTTTCGGGGAAACCTTGCATTCACGCAAAAAACACGCAGGTTCGGCATGGGAATTCGACCCAGGGACGGAGGAATACTATCTCCACCTCTACGTCCGAAAACAACCCGATCTGAATTGGGACAATCCCAGCGTGCGCGATGCCGTTTGGGACGTGATGCGATTCTGGATCGATAGGGGATGTGACGGGTTCCGAGTATGTGTTTCTTGTTCTTTTTCTTTCTTTTCGTTTTCCTTCCCACTCGGTACGGGTAAGAGCCGAACCTACTCATGTATCCCTGGGTAACATCTAGATGGACGTAATCAACCTCATCTCCAAGACGCACGGTCTGCCGGATGCTCCGGTCGTAGACCACACACAGTATTACCAGCCTGCAAGTATGTATTTCGCCAACGGGTAAGTCCTTACATTCCACGCCACAACATGCCACCTGCGCGATTTTCGCCTCTCCCTACCTTCCGACGAGGAGAATCCGTTGCTAAGAACGTATGCACCTGCTAGCTCACACGTGCATGAATATATTCAGGAGATGCACAAAGAGGTCTTGTCACGTACGTCTTGTTGATCTCATCTAATCACCTTGATGACTCATGCTAGCTGTGTTTCTGTGTATTGTATGCTGTACCTCTCAAACGCCACATATCGGATTCACGTTGCATCGATGTGCGCGATGCACGTTGCAAAACGGCTCCACATCGTCTGCGGCTGTGTGGTCACCACAGACCACGACCTGATCACGGTAGGCGAGACGCCCTTTACACACGACGCCTCTGTGCTCGCGGCGTACGTCCTCCCACAAAACAAGGAACTTAACATGGTCTTTCACTTTGAACTGATGGATTTGGATTCCCCGCCCGAGTCGCCCCTCGTGAAGAAGGCGTGGCGGCTGGCGGAGCTCAAGGCACTCGTCAGACGGTGGCAGACGTACAAGCGCACGGAGGGATTTTGGAATGCGTGAGTGGTGCTTCTCTTCTCCCCCTTGAACTTGGAGAATCGCGGTGGGTTGGCTGCTGGCTGCTGGCCGACTGGCATGAATGCTCGAGGTGTTGGCTCCAACCCACCGTGTTGCCGCGATCGATGAGACATGATCATGAGAGGGTCCCGTTGGGAGCTGTCAGGATCTCTATTCATCGCTTCGTATTTGGTGATGATGTTCGTTCTTGGGGGGAGGAGCTTCGACGAGCGAGGTGCAAGGGTCCCCCCCCTGCGAGGCTTCCGTCTTCCGTCTGTCGTGTTCGGCGTCTTGCTCGGCGTTCACCGTTCACTATTTACTGTACTCTTGGCGTCACGGTGGGTGACGAGCGAGGTCGCTGCGAGGCAATCAAGTCCTTTTGCGGCTTCGTCTAGTGTCGTGAATGTCATGTCATGGATGGGAGGGGGATGAATGAGCAGAGTATGAGCAGAAGTGGGCAGTGATCCATTTTCGCCGTCAATCGGGCATGAAGGAAAAGGCCAAGATGCTGGAGACCGAGGAACAAAGTGTGACTAGAGGTGAAACTGACTGCTCGTTTCAAGTTTGCGGTGCTGTGTCCGTGTGGGGTGCATCCCCTCCCCCCATCGTATGGCATCTTGCTCATCTTGGTCTTCATCATCGACTCATTGTCATCATTCATCGTGTATACCGTCTATGCTCCACGTCGTGCAATGCTCATCGTTCTGTTCATTGCAGGGTCTTCATTGAAAACCACGACCACGCACGCGCCGTCTCGCGTTTCGGGAATGATTCCCCGGCGTGGCGGGCGATCTCGGCAAAGATGCTGGCTGTCCTCGAGGTGACACAGACGGGGACGGTGTACGTGTATCAAGGCCAAGAACTTGGGATGATGAATTTCCCGAGGACGTGGGGGATCGATGAGTACAAGGATGTGGCGTCGCAGAATTATTGGGCGTTGTGCGTTCTTTCCACCTCGCCCATCGTGTCTTTGATTCTATACTGATGCGTTGGACGCTATTATTAGGATCAGGGGACAGAGACAGGCAGCGAAGGGCGAGGAAGAGGTCGATATGGAGGATGTGTTGGACGGGTTTCAGCAAAAGGCTCGAGACCACGCTCGCATACCCATGCAGGCAAGTCCACCATCGTTGCATTGAACCTGGTTCCCAGCTGCCTTGTAGAGAGGAACGGAGCCTATGAAACATGGTCATCACCCCTCATTATGAACAACGTTCACTTGTTTTCTTTCAAAACGATGGCGCCATTCCTGGCATGTTTTCCACTGTTCCTTTTTCGTCAGTGTGTTCATGTATCGTTGTCATCGCCTCATGATGCCATCCTTGTCCTGGTTTTCACTCGTTCACTCCTGTCACCTTTTTTCTTCTCCTTGTTCTTTTTCCGATTTCTGATTTCCTGCCACCGAACCCCTCGTCTGACATGTACCCGTTTTCTAGTGGGACGCCACGCCCAACGCCGGGTTCACGACAGGTACGCCCTGGATGCGGGCCTACGACCAAGACGCACGCGCAGGGTGGAACGCCGAGTCCCAATCCCAATCCCCAGAAAGCGTCCTCGCATTCTGGAAACGTGCCATCCAAGTTCGAAAAGCGCACGACGTCCTGGTACGTGCTATTCACGACGACGATCCCGACCCCAATATTCAAATGACACACCCACCACAAGGTGTATGGCGATTTTGAGATGCGGCTCGACGAGGACGCGCGGGTGTTGGCCTATGTTCGGACGCTGGGACGTGTCCGCGCGTGGGTCGTGCTGAATTTCTCAGCGGACGTTGTCGAGGTGGACGCCGACGCGCACGTGGGTGGGTTGGGGTTCCCCCTCGGATGGGACGGGGATGGATGCCAGCTCGTGTTGGGTAATTACGACGACGCCGAGGTGTCTGTCGATGCACCTGGACCGGGAATGGAGACGAAGAACAAGACAAGGTTGACGTTGCGAGGATACGAGGCGAGGGTGTACGTCAAGTAGTGATTGATATCGATGGAAGGGGGGGGAGGTTCGTGATTCTGATTCTGATGTCTTCCAATCGTCACCCTTGACAACGATCCCCCCCCTCCGCACTGGTTCCCTTGGACCACGTTGGTTTAGCGCGGGAAGGTCTAGATTCTGGAACGCCGCAGCAACGCAGCATGGATTCAGGGCTGGACTCACGCTCCATCAAACATGAAATCAGGAAAAACAAAAAACAAAAACGTTTGGGGGTTGTATGTTGTACTATGATCATGATGGATGTAGGACTAGGTTGCAAAGAGCAGCAGCGCAGCATGTTTGATGTACTCCAACGATTCAAATACAAAAGTGAAGACTAGCTTCGAACCGGCCGGTTTGGAAAAGAAGACAACGTGGGTATGATCCAAATATACGTCGGATTCGCAGAAGAAAAAGACGAGGGATTCTAAGAGGGTATGTGTCACATAACGCGTACGCCCAGAAAACGAACATGCCATCCTACCCGCGTGTCGCGGACATGCGGGGAAAGGAGGGAGAACGAGGATGGTGGGGTATACACACGACGCAACGTTAAAAACAACGACAAAGATCACGTACAACGCCATTAAGGCATTCGGAGATCCTTGTCTACGATCCAGAAAACGTGCAACCTAAACACACGGGCGCGAGAGAGATGGGAGCGACCGGCGTTCTCTCTCTCTCTTCATTCTTTCATAGCGATCAGTAAGGCATGCGGTGAGCGGTGCGGCGGTGACGACGACGTTGGGGAGCAGTCGACGATGAAGGGATGGGAGTGTCGCTGGGAGTAAGGGCAGGAGTGGAGGCGGGGGAGGCAGTGGGGCTGGTGGGTGCGGGGTTGGAGGGGGTCAGACCAAGGCTGGTAGTGGGACGGGGAAGACAGCTTGTCTGCGTCGGTGTCGGTGTCCCGGTTGGTGTCCCGGTCGGTGTCTCGGTTGGTGTCCCGGTAGGCGTCTCTGTGGGCGTCTCGGTTGGTGTCTCGGTTGGTGCCCCGGTAGGCGTCTCTGTAGGCGTCTCGGTTGGTGTGTCGGTTGGTGTGTCGGTTGGTGTGTCGGTTGGTGTGTCGGTTGGGGTCGAGGTGGGGGTAGGCGTCGTCGAGGGTGGTGTCGTGTACTGAGTGTCAGAACACCCTAGGTCGGAAGTGTTAGTGTCAGTGGGGATCGGAGTGGTTGAAGGGGTCGGGGTCGGGGTCGGAGTTGTACTTGGCAGCGAAGACCCTGGAGTAGAACTATCCGAGCTAGGAACACTGGAGGGCGCCGGAGTGCTCGATGATAAAGAGCCGCTCGACGTCGTCGGTAATGGGTTCGTCGGGGAGGGGCCAGTGCCCCCTCCCAACACGATCTCCGAGGCGTTGGCGCAGAAGGCAACCAAGAGGTTGACCTATAAGGGTGATGGGTTCATGTCAATAATCCGTTCACGAGCGACTTGGGGATGGACGGTTCGGTTCAGACGTACATTGTTGAGCTCACAGGCGACTTGCGCAACATAGTCGGTTGGGGTGAAGAAGGCATCATTTACGCAGTTTGCATTGTCACCTTTGTCACCGGGATGAGCTGTACTGGACCCAAGTGAGAGAGATGGGGGTGACATACATGTCTTGCCTTGTCCATCACAGCCGTTGTAATATCTGCAAACGGTGATAAGCGTATGAATAACGAACGATCAGATTCAAACGCACGCAAACGAGGTTTCGACACTATACTTATGGCTATTCCGATGACCAACGCTGTCGGCGACCTGGTCAGACAGACGGCTCAAGATGGGGCTTACGGTGGTATCAAGGAGATGTCCGAAACCGAGCCACATCCGTCGTTACAAGTTGGATTGATGAGCGTCGTCTCCAGGAGCGTGCATCCTTCAGCGTTGGTGTTGCAGACATCTAATCATGGCATAAGCACATGTTTGAGAAAGGGAAGCACGCCTCTCTTGGACAGGCGAAAGGGCTTACCCGTCTGAAGGTAGCTGATGGGGTTTCAAGGAAGCAAAGAAAAAGATGTCAGGATATCTTCGATGTATCACCGGTACGCCGACTTACGCAATACCGGACCAAAAAGTGTTGCTCGTGTACGTATCGGAGCCGTTAGGAAGAATGTTGTTGCCTTGGTAGATGAGGGCGGGCTGCGGATAGGCAGAGTGAGATGGACATATGTGAGGATAAGAAGAACGGTGCGTACGTATCCATAACCACAACTACATCGCTGGTGAAATTCATCTCTCGGTTGGCGGTGAAGTTGGACGACTCACTTGTTTACAAATTTGATATCATGGGTTTCGGCGTTGGCTCTTAGGGCTAGAAGGAAGGCGACGGCCACTTGGGCGAAGAAACGAGGGGGAGGCATCAGAAGGGAGGGACGACGTCAAAGAACGAGGGGTGAGTCGAGCACAAAGATGGTAGCGAATGGGCAAGAAATTGAAGGTCTTTATGATGGGCAAGTCGAAGGCTACCCTGCGTTTCATCTCCACGACAACCGTCCCTTGCAATGATGCTGGCTTTGCATTCGCTATAACAGGGCTGCTGTCACTACGGGTGCAGGTCCATATCATTATGCATAATTTGACGGATATGTCCAACGCACCCGACACAGAGGATGGCGCCCATTTCCGTTCTTGACGGCAGCTGATTCGCCGCTCCTCGTGTCATCATATCCTCGATGAGTCCTTGAAACGTGTTCGTATACGATATCAATGCCAGAGCCTCTCGAGGTATCTGATGAGATTCTCAAAGTTCTTGGTGGGTTCCTTCCAAGTTCATTCGAGCTACAGGTGACAGGAGGCTCTCTAAATTTGCACGAACCTTCAAGCTATCCTGGTGTACGTATTTTTTTCTCGGTTCTTTTTTTTTTTCACACGCATGCACCTCGACGACAACGACGACAACGATGACAGCG
>QFEQ01000456.1:27191-143542 GCA_003316335.1 Hemileccinum impolitum
ATGACAACGATGACAGCGATGACAACGATGACAGCGATGACAACGATGACAGCGATGACAACGATGACAGCGATGACAACGATGACAGCGATGACAACGATGACAGCGATGACAACGATGCGACTCGCAAGTCATGTCACATGGCTAACGTTCCAAGACACACTTACACACTCCTCGGCGACGTGACGGCCGTCATCACGCGGCTCCGCCCCATAACGACAACGGGTGTTGTCGCTACACCCCATGACTGGTGTCATACATCCCTCACGTCTTCAAAGATCATGCTCGTGTTCCTATCAACATGCTAACTCAAGACCCAGTCGATTTCCCGCTGTTTGACATTCACATCCCTGCGACCTGAACGATGCGATTCTTCCAATACCGGCCATTCATTCGAGCTTCAACTTGAACATCATCACACGATACCGCACCTCCAAGGTGGCAAGGTTCAGTACTCACTGTTCCTGGTCAGATATACTAACACTCACTTGCATGCTAGCGGGTCCTACGAAGTAGATCACGCCCCCAGGAGCAGGAGCACGAGGAGCCTGCCAGCGGGTGTTCTACAAGTCGTCTGAGAAACTCATCCCGAGTCTGCAACTACCAGACACCGCCGGCCTCGTCAAGGGTATTTCAACCATCATCGATCGAATCGCCCAAAAGCACGTCCTGACTCGCTGTGATCGGTGTTGCATTGTCCGTACCAAACCTCGTCGCAGGTTACGATGGAACAGGAACCAGATCGGTCAAGCCAGGCCTTTGCAAGAACACCGAGCTGCCATTACCCCCATGGGCTCGTACCAGTTTCACTACTATATGGTATCACGTTGTCACTGGCTACTACGTATGCTACTTAGGCTGTTTTCACCCCACATCTGTTCACCAAAAAAAAACAATGCTTCGAAAAAAAACTTCGATCCGAAAAAAAAACTTGTCACCCCCCCAAAATTTTTTTTTTGGTGGTTGGAGCATATCGCAAGGCTTATGCTTACTATGTACAGTACTGCTAAGTGTCACGATATTGATCAACTTTGTACAGAGGGTGAAACTCGAGATTTAGCAGCGACACTCAAGCAAGCCGGGCAAATCCAACCCGTGAGTTACCGAAATCAAAGGTGGTATAGACATTTTGGAGGAAAACATCTCCGACAATCCAGAGCGCTGGTCGTCAGGAAAAGATCGACGGTCAAGCAAGGAACGCTGCAAGGCAATTAAGAAAGACTCACAGGTACCCATATCCGATCCTACAAGGCCGCTCATGCAATCAGACGAACCATTCGAAACAGGTCCAAGGTTAAGGGAAGAAGCAGAGATTGGGAACGATGTACCTCCGAAGGTGAAGCTAATCGTCGGGAAGAAATCGCATGGGACTAAAGAGTGTCGATGGAGCTCAGAGAAAGTGTAATTAGATCCGAACTTACAGGTATAGTAGTCGTCTGCACTCTGTGTATTTGCAAGCGTACCACCAAGGGCGTGGTATAGCGTGGAAACGTCCTTTTTAAGACCAACAATGAGGGTGGTACCAGTGTCAATGATGACATCAACATTGGTCAAGATCGTCCTTCGTTTCCCTCGAACTTTTTCCATTTTCACCTGCCAGAAACCCTGTATGGTGAATGTTGTTAGTCGTCCATGTACCTCCCCTCCAACACAGCTTACTTGCTCCGTTACAGGGGTATAAGCAAAGCTTCCAGTGTACAACTCAGAATTTGATCCACCAATGTACAACTCGGATCCAGAAGACGCAAGCTTGAAGGAAAATGCTGCATCGGACACCTGTCCCTCGGAGACGAGAGTCTGCAGGAGGGGACGAGCGTTATTGACCGAGATAGACTGGTACGCCATGCCAAGTAAACCATCTGGAGCGAACTGAGAAGTTTCAAACCCAGAGGAATAGACACTTGCAACGCCAAGGACCTGACCAAGTGCCTAATCGGCTGTCAGAAATGATCGTGATCAGAAGCCATACAAACTTACAGTGTAGCCGGCAATGCAAACAGTATCGACGTATTCCTTGCCAGAGACAGAAGATCCATCTCCATACGTGAAAACAAACGTCTGACCCAAATCTTGCGAGGTGGAAGAGGAACTGGGGTCCCAGCGAGTGTGACCATCGCAAGTCGAATTGGCACAGGTAGGGGACGGCAGAAACAGGTCGCTGTCGTCGAATCGAATAAATAGGAATAGGTGGCGCACGCCCGACGTCAAACACCTACCTAGAACCAGTGTCGAAATCGACTGCAAGAGAGATTAGGGTAGTTGTTTATCAGGCCCGTAGGGGAAATGTACCGGTGAAGGATTTGCGAGGGGTACCGACATCAATAGTACCATACCAGAGCTGTCCATCGTTGCTGTCAGTCAAGGGGTCACCGGCCCCGCGTTTTCCGACCCTATTTGATGTAGCGGAAGGGTGCCTCCTCCCAGTGTTCTTCTCAAAATTATCCAAGCCACGGTGAAATTTGCTAAAAGTACTTCAGTAAATGGGGTATACTGGTAACGATGTGTACGACGTACGCCTTGACTGATGCAACATAAGAGGCAAGTGCGTGAGCATCGACGGTTTTGTCAGCATCCACCAGCGCAGAGCGTTTGGCGATTGGGATGGCCTGACCACGCCTCTGCCTGGCGTGCTGAGGTGCAGCAGCAGCCAAAGCAGCCAGTGCAACGATGAGCGCCGCGAGCGTGAAGTGCATTGTGTGAGAATGAGAGAGAAAGGAACGACGGAAAGGCTTGATGGAATGTTGGCGTCCGCCTGCCCACCTTTAATAGAGGAAACCATGGCGAAAAGCATGGGTAGGGGTCTCCACCAACGGTGACCATCTGAGTCCGAATGTGTTCGAATGCAGGTGAGATCGGCAAACGATAGACGCCAGGGTGGCCGATCACGATAATAATCGCGGAAACAAATTGCTACTAGCTGCGATCTACATGATCAATGAAAGATTTGAGGGAATGGGCCGAATTCACCCGAGAACGCTCTCGGATCAATGTTGTGCTTACCTTGAGATCGACCGCGGACTCCTGGCCACCGACACTCACGATTTCCAATGAGAAGCTATCGCTCGGCACCTGTTAAACGGGAAAGGTGTGTCGAAACACCCAGGACGTTCTTGAAACGGCTCGGACACTCCGGATGTTCGGAAAATTCAATTCCCAGACATTTTGGCTGTAGAGTACCACATGATCATGATCGGGTTGCACTTACAGCTTTGACGCTGCAATCGAGCTTCCTGGACAGTCGGAATCAATTTATTTTGAGAGGCACAACTGTATCTGGCAACCGTCCAAGCTGGTCCCAAGGCACTCAGGAGTGTCAGCACAAGACGCAGACTAGTCGAAGCTTGCGTGCCAGTCACGCTGGGTATTGTATGGTGACACACACTACCCACTAAACCTGTCGCAAGCTTTTGCGATCTGGCGACTCATTTCTGAGTCATCTACCACAATACCCAAGGGGAGGCATATCCACTCACCACCGGATCCCTGTCATCCGTTATTTCCGATGTCCGGTGCAGATAAGAGGACCGCATGGGTGCAACACGAGTGTTACCGCGACATCGTCCACTGGACAACAGGAGGTACAATCTAGCACTGTCAGTTCGGATGCATTGATGACCAGCCATTATTGGCGCACCGACGGACGGCGCAAGTGCACCCTGGACATCGTCAGACATATCATCTAATGATCGGGATGAGCTTGCTGCTCAGTGTAGCATGGTTCCGGCTCGGGGTCCTTCTACTAGTGTTTGGCTGCGCGCAGACCCGACTTGCGTGTCACGAAGGTATTACATAAATCAACCGAGCCACATGAACTTGAACTTGCAACTCATGCTGCCGTCACCTCGCCAACAGACAGCTGCTAGTTTGCTAGTTTCACACACTGAGCTGGCAGTCAAACAATTTAGAATGGAATGACGCAGGAATTTAATATATAAAAATGCTAGGCGAAGAAAAAGGCCCCGCCCTTTGCCAATTGGTCAAATGAGCATCTCAGGATTTATCTCGAATTCGAATGGTGTCGACGCTCGGTATTGACTGGAAGTTTGTGTCTTAGATGGTAGATGAAATGTTTGCCTTATCTTGGACGTGAAGTATGAAGATTTGGAGTCTGGTTTGAGGTGGTGGAGCTACACTGTACGTACAGACATGACACTCAATGACCCATAACCTTGCCAGCAAGATACTCCAAGACGCTCAGGATCACGTCGTACCGACCAAGTGGGGAATGAACAAAAGTTATGATCGCAACGGGGCAAAAAAGATGAAGAGGTTATCTCGTACATGAATATATGAGGAAGGTCCCAGAAACCAAAAGGGTAAGGAGGTCAGAAGCCCGACGGCATGGCAGTTTGAATGTTCTCTTTTTTGGCCTGGTCCGCGTCGTCGATGTCGAGAAAGATGCGCAGACACGGCGGAAGAGTACGCGACGAAAGCACGAGGGCCGTTATCGCAGGATCAATGTCCTTCAGAGTCAACCCTTCAAGACGGTCACATACATGAAGCGTGGAACATATAGCCAAAAGTGTTGTAGCGTCAACGCAATCCATACCGAGCGATGTTAAAGAGCATAATTGACCAAAGAGGCAACGGACTGAAGTGTCATCTGCGTGGATGCTTCGCAGGGAGAGCTCGCGAAGAGAAGAAAGCGACACCCGCTGCGTTGCACTCATTTCCGCGAGACGATGGAACAACCGCGAATAGTCTTGACGCTCACAGAGCTGTATACCGAACGTGATGTCTTCTACAGCAAGGGCCTGGAGGCTCTGCAGGGTGAACAATGATAAAAGGTTGATGCCATATGCCACGTCGACAAAACCGATCTCGAGTTCCTCCAACAGCGGGAGGTCGATCGTTTGCAGCTCATCATGTCCACATACATCTTCCACGATGGTATCCATCCGGGGACCCCAGCCGAGGATGACGAGGCGCTCAAGCTCTACATTCGCGCACAGAATGCGCCGAAACTCTGAAAGAGTGGGCATGACGTCCTGAGCATGGTACCTCAACTCCAGCTCTTGAAGACCAGTGAGACCGGCCCGTGTCCAGTCGACGTGGACGCCAGAAAGCGATACATGACGGAGATGAGATAGACTGGTCCCGCCCCGAAACCAAGCAACAGGAAGGGCTAGGTTTGCCGGGCGGAACGCCTCGCCCTGTGCAACAAAGTACTCATTACATCTTGCAAGTCGAATGGTTTGGAGGCGAGGCGCCGAGTCAATGGCTACGGTGCAGGAGAGGAACGTAAAGATGGGGGCCCAGGTGTCCGTGAGGAGCTCAATAGATTGCCAGCGCGACGCCTGCGATACGAGGAGGCGCATGATGTTATCCATGGCTTTGGAGCAGAAGATGTGGGACGTTTCATCCCAGTCCCAGGATGGGTCACGAAAGTCCATGTAGATATCGAGGGGATAATTGCGGGAACGAAGTATCCAAGTAGTTGCGCGTGCGAGTTGGCCCTTGGAGAGGGGAAGTGAAAGAAAGATGGAAGTCCACAAGAAAGGCATTGAAAGAGAGATTTGCCTCCACTGCCCGCATACGTGAGAGATCGAAATTGACTGAGAGATGGGGTCCTGCGATGAACGGGACACGAAACGAATTATGTTTGAAATGACTTCAACCGACATTGGCCGAGCAGAAGACGTGGCACGCAAGGAACGTGCCAGAGGTCGAGCAATAGGCAGAGAATAGATGTCCTTGTTTTGTGGGACAGTAACGCCTTGGATTGGCAACATCTGACAAAGAAATCACAGCATGTTAATAATTCTACGCCCATGTGTTCACAATTAATGAAGCAGAAATACCGGAGACTGTGAACGGAGCAATCAAACTTGAAAAAGTATGAGCAGCACGAGTCGTTGAATGCACAGCGACTGGAAGGCGAAAACTGGGACCTATATAACAAAATGTTTTCCGCTGGCCACATTACCAGTCGGCGAATGTGTTTGTCAGC
Organism: Hemileccinum impolitum; assembly: GCA_003316335.1. NCBI lineage: Eukaryota > Fungi > Basidiomycota > Agaricomycetes > Boletales > Boletaceae > Hemileccinum > Hemileccinum impolitum. Next base: position 33,142 of record QFEQ01000456.1, read on the forward strand.
ACAGAAGATAGAATGGACCAACAAAACGCCTCGAGTGAGCATTCAGGATCACCTCGTGTATCACACGAGGCCGGGAAACTGGAGAGGACAACACACCTAGAACACGGGATGATTCAAGTTGATGAGTTTGTGTGGGTCCACAACTTAGCTACCCGACGCACGGCGCCTATTGGACGGTGTGGGTTACCATTCCGCATACCGCGTATGAACTATCATGACGAGGTAACAACGTTCGGTTAAGATGCCGGGTTACATACTGTGTGTTGGGGCCAACTGTGGACCTACGACTCGGACTTCATACTACAAGTTGCCATTTTGAAGCATCGCTGTATCGTGGTCACACGGCATGCGTCCAGGCCTGACTTTGCTGAAGTAAATCAGGTACGAACAAGTCAGTCATAGACATCGCACAATCATGATGTTGGGTGAAACTGACCAAAAGCTTGAACTTCAGTTGAACTGGTTCAGCCACTATGTAGTGGCTGTGCGAAAGTCGGACCTTGCTGTTTGCACCGCCTCCAGCAGTACTACGAGTAATATTTCGAGTGTCATGCCCGAAGACGAGCGTCCCAATTATCATTCTGAACATCATCATAGACGAAGCGGTGAGGGTCGTCTCCCCATCATAAGATTCTCGTAACTCACCTCGGGTCATTCTCCTGGTCGCCCCACGCTGATTTACACCACTCATGGCCACACTGGGCGACTCGCTACCTAAAAAAAAATGTAAAACGGAACTTCCGTGGAATTGACGTGGTCAGGACGGGACAGGGGAAACAGCAGGTCTCGTTCTCCTCAGCGGCGCGGCCATCGGCGTGAAAGAGACGAGGACAGATACAGGGACCGAGACCACAGGCGCTCCAGGTCCCGCAGTCCTCATCGCCCTCACAAACACAGTGAGCGGCACCAAAAGGTCAGCTCATCTTCACGCCTGGTTATCCGATGCTAGGCTAAGCCGTATCTAGGAACGGGATGATCATCGTTCCCGGGAGGAATCAGTGGCGCCAAGTCGAAGCAGAGGTCGTAGTGTTGTACGTACTGTGAAATTATGATAGGTTCCGGATGACTGACCTCAGAAGGTGGATCTATGACGTGACCACTTCATAGACCCCAAGAGACCGTCGCAGCAGCAGTCCTTATTCGTCAGGTTCATCTGCCTCGACTGACTCTCGGCGTCCTGCGAAGCGCGATCGCCACAACTCAGGGTCATGCTCTCGCTCATATGAACGAGGCCACACTCACTATCGTTCCCGCAGCCGTGACAGGGAAAGACACAAATCAAAGTACAAGGAAGAGGATCGTGACAGGAAGAAGCGCCGCAAGGACAAAGAGAAGAAGAAGGACAAGGATGAGAAACGTAGCGTTTTGACCGGTAAAAAGGTGTCCCGTTTTCGTGATTGATGAACTCGACCGTTATAACTAACCGCCTTTCCAGATTAAACTGAAGGTCCGCAAGGATTCCAGGGACCTGGAAATGGATGCAAATAGGGAGGACCTATTGCAATTCCTGAACTCTACATTTGAGTAACTGTCCATCACATTTACGGGGCAAATATCACTGTTTCTGTTTTCTTTTCACCTTCTGTGATCTGTCCTTTATACGGGCGCGATTTCTGGTGTGAGCCGTGTGCACACTACCAGTACTGTTGCTAACTATTTTGACCTTTCCGAATAAACCAAACTCAGCCGCATACTTATGGTGTATGTCCTACCTGGCATGATTTTCCATGCTCCTGTGCAAGCTGTACCTTGGGATTGCGACTGCATCGTGCCTGGATGATGACCGATCTTTGCTGGCACATTCGGGTATAATAAATGCAAGTCCGAATCGACAACTCGAGGGTAAACAATTTCGAATTTGCACTTTATCTAGCTAAGGAAGATGTAAAAGATGTTGCTGTCCTGTTCTTGTCTTGTCGACGCTGTAATAATAGCCCTGACCACGAACTCCTGAGAGGGGACGAGACCGAGAAAGAATCATAACTTAATAATGACAGAAGCAATAATCGAATGGGGATACAGGGTGAGACGAATGTGTAAGGTAAAACAAAGTAAGGCAAGATCTATACACCACGACAGACATTGATCAGGATTGGTGTCGAGCATGCACCCACAACATAAAACGAAAAACCTAACGAAAAATCTAACCTGTGCTACGCCTCGCGATACTCAAGCAAGCCGTGCAAATCCGACTCGTGAGTTACCAAAGTCAAAGGTGGTATAGACACTTTGGAGGAAAGTATCTCCGAGAACCCAGAACGCTAATTGTAAAGAAAGCATGTTCTGTGGTCGGCACAAGGATTGCAAGGCAAAACTGAGTACTCACAAGCACCTACGTCCACTCCTATAATGGCACTAATGCAATCAGGCGAACCGTCCGAAACCGGTCCAAGGTTAAGGGCCGAAGCAGAGATTGGGAATGATCTACCTCCGAAGCGAAAGCTAATGGTCGGGAAGGAATTGCATGGGACTAAAGAGTGTCAGTAGAGCTCAAAAGAAGTGCAACTAGATCCGAACTTACAGGCATAGACACCGTCCCCGATACTTTGTACGGGCGTACCACCAAGGACGTGGTACAACTTGGCAACCTGCTCTGGAATCCCAAGAATGATGGTGGTACCAGTGTCAATGATGACATCAACATTGGTCAAGGCCGTCCTTCCTTTCCCTCGAACTTTTTCCATTTTCACCTGCCAGAAACCCTGTGTGGTCAATGTTGTTAGTCGTCCATGTACTTCCACCCCCCAATACCAGCTTACTTGCTCCGTTACAGGGGTATAAGCAAAGCTTCCAGTGTACAACTCAGAATTTGATCCGCCAATGTACAACTCGGATCCAGAAGACGCAAGCTTGAAGGAAAATGCTGCATCGGACACCTGTCCCTCGGAAACGAGGGTCTGGAAGACAGGACTAGCGTTATAGACTGAGACGGGCTGAAAGCTCATCCCCATCAAACCATCCGGAGCGTATTCAGAAATCCCAAATCCGGAGGAATAGACTGTTGCAGCGCCGAGAGTTTGATTGGTCGCCTAAGTGGTTATCAGCAGTGATCGCATTCAAAAGTCACACAGACATACGGTGTAGCCAGCAATGCAAATAGTATCAGTGTATTCCTCACCAGAGACAAAGGTTCCATCTTCGTATTCGAGAAAAAAGGTCTGATTCAGAGCTTCTGACGTGCAGGAGGAACTGGGGTCCCAGCGAGTGTGGCCGTCGCAAGTCGAATTACAAGCAGAAGATGGCACAAAGAAGTCGCTGTCGTTGAATTGAACAAAAGGTGGCGCACGGCCAGCATCAAAAACCTACCCAGAACCAGTGTCGAAATCGACTACAAGAGAGATTAGGGTAGTCGTTCATCAGGCCCGTAGGGGAAATGTACCAGTGAAGGATTTGCGAGGGGTACCGACATCAATAGCACCATACCAGAGGTTACCCCCGCCGCTGTCAGTCAAGGGGTCACCGGCCCCGCGTTTTCCGACCCCGTTTGAAGTAGCGGAAGGGTGCTTCTTCCCAGTGTTCTTCTCAAAATTATCCAAGCCACGATGAAATTTGCTGAAAATGCATCAGTCGAATGGGATGCACTGGTGACGGTGCATGCCACGTACGCCTTCACCGATGCAATTTGAGAGGTAAGCGCGTGAATATTAACCGTTTTGTCGCCATCCACCAGCGCAGAACGTTTGGCGATTGGGATAGCCATGCCACGCCTCTGCCGAGGTGCAGCGGCAGTTAAAACGGCCAGAGCAACGATGAACGTCGCGAACAGGAAGTGCATTTTCAATTAGAGAGAGATGAACGAAGGGAAGGAAAAGAATGACGGAAAGGCTTGATGGAATTCTGGTGTTCACCCGCACACCTTTAATATCGCAACCCATGGCGACAAACCTGTGCGAATAGAGAAGGCCTTGGAGTGCCCCGGCCATCGGGGACCTTTCAGACATGTTTGACTATGGATGAAACACGGATAGAGGAGTAGTTCTCACTTCTGCCACTGGCTACTGCGACTTCCAGTGAAACGCGAACCAGCAGCTGTTGAGCTGCAATGACGTGTTTCTTGCGTCATGATACGATCCGTTATGTGGTACCACATGCTCTTGTTTTGAAGCTACAAGTGACTTTTGTTAGTAACATTGTCTTGTACAAGTTGTAGGCAGAGTTGCTATTCGGAGGACCTGGTGCAGACTCGGACCTTGAAGCCGACCCAGAGTGGGAAGTCAACAAGGCTAATGACATAGAGAAGGGATCTTCTTGGCTATCATGGGAGCTGGCATGCGAAAGATCGGCTTTGTTAAAGTTGCTTGGCAAAGATCCTTTCCCAGCGTCAGTGTTGGCCCAGTGGCTTGGATTAATTTCCCGAGTGGATAGCACCGCCTTGAAACTTGGCGGCAACGGCTACGGTCAGGTTTCCGTACACTGTCTCAGTAAGTCAGCGATCAGCCAGCAGATCAAGATATCTAGAATGGACGGGTCGAAAGGTTTCGTTGTAAGAAAAGTCAAAGGAACAAAAGAATACCTCGTCCAGGCCCTGCCAGCGGCGACCACAGTTCCATCCATTCAGCGATGACGATATGTTTAGAGACTTAATCAGAGGGTGACATTTGTGTGACGAACAAGGTCGGAGTAACATGGGGCCAATCAATCACATCCATCCTCTGATCTTGAAGCTTGAAGCTTGAAGTTTGTTGAAGTTTGATTTGAGGAGATAGAGCTACTACATGCTTTCAAGAGCTCTAAAGGCAAAAACAGTGAACTTATGCTGTAATAATATTATAAATATCATACCAACCACTGGCATCTTATCATACTCTGCTTCGGCTGTGATGATAGATTGGTGTCCGTGCATGTCGATCACTTTCGTGCAATGAAGAAAGGTAAGGGCGTTCTGTGGATTGGGTGTGTATGAGTACAGGGGTACTACTATGTGTTAGGTAAGGAGTGTGTGTGGGCGAAAGCCTGAGGGCTTTCCGGCCCAAGGCAACATCATGCTGGGGAGAGCAAGCTGCGAGGGTGGGTTGGGCACCGAGCAGAAATGGAATGCTCTCTGCAGCATGGAATGTGCGACAGATGAATGAATATTGTGAAAGAGGGAGGCAATCTGAGAGAGGGGGAAAGAGCGACGAAGGAGGTTGCTGCCAGGAGGCAAAGTGTGCAGAGGAAAGGATCTGCGCCACTTTGCTTACTCATGCATGGACTAAATTCTAGTATGGTCTCGTGCCTCGACTATCCTAGAACGAACATGAATCGATGCGTTGTTCAGCGGAGTTGTTTTCGGGACTCCCGCAACTTCAACTTGAAAAGTTTGCAACCTAAACGCTGTCGCTGCATCCAACATCTGAGTGAGTCGCCGTCAGGAAAATGTGAGGAACTAGCGAGACATTTGTGGATCTACGTGTGCAGTTTCGAAGATGGAGAGGCAAGTCGTTGAATTGCTTTTTGAAAGGTTGTGGCAGCGCTGCCAGTGACATTCAAGTTTTTCTAGAAAATTTATCCCGCCTCCGGTCCTTGTTGCGCGCCCGGATCGTGATGGAACCGAATTTCTGAATTTCAAGTTCTTTGATTACGGCAAGTTCGGAGGACCTCTGGGATCGCTGATTTATGCATACCGTATTGCCAGTGGCCAATGCCATTGGTGTCATGTGGTACGTCTCGTTTCCGACCCTGCATATGGGAGCCGAAAAAGCGATCTTTCTAGACGAGCCTCATTGTCGTGACTGATTGTGTTACTTTTTGGAGGCACCAACCGAATCATTTATGCTTTCTTTCCATTCTCCAAAGGCCCTCGTACCCATGGAATCAGATGATCTGATATTCAACTCAAAGGCGCTAAAGCAGCGGTTTTTGCGCCTCTCCATCTCCGTCTTGGTCTTAAAGTTTGCGCCCTACTTATTAATAACGTTTCCTGTGCCCCGTGTTTCGTGTATATCTGGACATGTGGGACTTCCCCTTTGATCGCCATCGACACAGCTATAAGTTGGCCAGAGCCGCTGGGCGCACCCCTTAGCCCAACTCTTTCACGACCACTCTCAGTTCTGAACCCGACATGACCAAGACGGCGCCATACGGAACGTGGATTTCTCCAATCACTCCTGATATTGTCGTTTCTGCTGTATGTTTGCCTCATGCCCTCGATGATCTTCTAAAAGTATACGAATCACACCACAGAACATCGTATTCGACGACGTTCTGGTTGATCCAATCACACAAGTCATCTATCACCTTGAGGAACGCCCCGAGGATTATGGTCGTTGTGTCATAGTTGACACAATTGCAAAGAAAGATGTTTTGCCATCGCCGTACAGTGCACGAACCCTTGTGCAAGAGTACGGAGGCGCCGCCGCAATTGTTTACAACGACATCGTTTACTTCTCCAATGATACCGGAGATCCATCCAATCGTGACAATAGGATCTATGCGCTAAACCTAAAGGACGGATCTGCTCCAAAACCGGTCACTCCTGGTGAGGCCTCCACTCTCGACCCATTACACGGTTGCTCAACACTTGTCGACAGAGTATCCCTTGTGGCGCTATGCAGATTTTGCGGTTCACCCCCAGCAAACCAACTTGTTGGTGACGATTCGGGAGGACCACACCAACGACCCCAAGGGTGACACTCCACAAAATGTCGTCAATACACTTTGCGTTGTCGATACGAATACATCTTCCGTGAACATTATCGTGGAAGGCGCGGACTTTTACGCCACTCCGGTGCTCAATCCGTCCGGCAACAAGATTAGCTGGCAGGAATGGTATCTGCCCGATATGCCGTGGGAGGGTAGCTTAATCTACGTTGCCGATATCGTCGTTGGCTCCGGAAGTATCACGGTCTTGAGTCCTCCCGCATTGGTCGCAGGACAGAAAGGAAAGAAATCGGCAACATTCCCTAGTTGGATCACAGACACGAGCCTTGTTCATATCACAGATGGGGAGAACAAATTCCAGAACCCGTTTATATTTAACACGGACACGAAGCAGTCGACGCCCATCTTGAAGACGCTGCTGGAGGAAGACTTTGCCGAACCCGCATGGAATCTCGGGCTATACCCCTACGCCATTCTGGATGGCGGAGAGTATGGTGCATTCACTGCGTTCCAGGATGGGGGGAACATCCTCTACATCGTCAATCTTACTACCCCATCTGATCCAGTACCAATCAAACCCTTCGACTACACAGTTGCACAGCATGTCCGTGCGGCGACCAAGAATACCTTCGTCTTTACTGGCGACAGAACATCTGCACCAGGCGGCATCATCTTAGGCACAGTTTCGGGATCGTCTGGTTCGTACACCACAGATTTTAAGGTGCTTAAGGCTAGCGCAGTGCTTCCTGCGGGCTTAGACAAGTATATCTCTGTACCCCAACCATTGAAGCTGACGGCAGAGGATAAACATACCATTTACGCTGTCTACTATCGACCCACGAACCCGGACTACTCTACGCCCCCTTTGGAGAAGCCACCTTGTATTGTTGGCGTGCATGGGGGTCCTACTGGACTAGAATCCCAGGCTCTGAACTGGATCAAGATGTTTTATACGAGCCGTGGGTTTGCTTGGTAAGCATCCTGTAGATGCACTCGACCGAACACACCGTCCGACGAAGCGCTGACAGGTTGGATGTCAATTATCGTGGATCCTCTGGATACGGTCGAGAGTATATGTAAGGGTCTCAACTCTTCGCGTCCTGTCTTGGCTGACCTCTGCCAGTGAGCTTCTCAACGGCAACTGGGGGATATATGATGTCGATGACTGCAGGGAAGCAGCCACGATCCTATCCAACGCACCCTACTCCTACATCGATGCGAGCCGCATAGCGATCCGGGGGGGTTCAGCGGGCGGTTACACCACCCTTTCCTCGCTGACGTTCGCCAAAGAACCGACATACTACAAGACTGCGTGTTCTGCCTACGGGGGCGTCGCGGATCCCACGCTGCTAACCAAGATCATGGAGAAGTTCGAGATGCGGTACATGTACACGCTCTTTGGTTGCCCTCCAGACGGCGGGGCGTGGGACTCTCGCAACCCGATCAAGAACATCACTAACCCGAAAACCGGCAAGCCCAACCTCAGTGTGCCATTGCTCGTACGTGACATAGAACGTCATAGGCGGGATCCCGATGTCATACTTCCTTCCTAGATGCTACACGGTGACGTTGATGGGGTTGTTCCCCCCGTGGTAGCTCGCGACTTCCTGAAAGACATCACCGATCAGGTGCCAACCGGGCAGCTTGAATTCGCATTTTACGCTGACGAGGGCCATCACTGGCACCTGGCATATACGATCAAGGATGCGCTCGAACGCGAGTTTGCTTGGTACAAAAAGAATCTCTTATAGTTGCAACAAAGGATGTCCTTGTGTATTGTAATTTCAGAGGGCGTGTAAGATATGGTTAGTGAAATCTGTATGTGCTATTAGTAACATTAGATCTGAGGGTATGTAAATATCACCAGTATGTTTCTCCTGGAGCTGCAAACTTCAAAGTTTACACCTTGACATCGATTATGCAGCTACGTACGTCAGACTCCAGACTAGTGATCACCCACTGCCAGTGGTACAGTACAGGCTTCAAGTTGACTGTACGTCAACGTATACAGGGCGGTGAAGTCAGCGCCAAAGTGCCGTATAGTGCCTTAGACAAACCTGGGGCGCACCTTATAAGCCTTGAGCACTGACTACATGTTTAATCGCTGAATCGATATCCCACTCGGGATCTCAGTTGAGCAGATCCGTGGCTGCCGCGGGTCGCTGACACAGCTCGATCCATCCAACAACGTTTAGTTTATCGTCTATCGACTTCTGTGCAACGTGTGACTCCGATACACAGCATGATCAGCGAGTCCCCTTCGAGAACAGAAGACAGCCGTTTCTGATCAGAAGTACTAACGCCCATCGCGTACTTGACAGCATTTCTTACAGCATGACGAGTCACAAGCTGCACCGCATCCCATTACAGCAGTTGCCGACAGTGGTACCCATAACTTCGGATGCTGGGGAAATCCGGCATTCAACCTGATAACCACGTCGTCCCAGGACGAACTCATAAAGTAAAGCATCACCTCGCAGCATGTCTCCAGACTGGCGCAGACCTCTCGACAAACTGTAGGGAAACTGTTTCTCCCTCCGGAATGATGTTGTGCGATCTCGTGCTGACGAGAAGCTCTTATCCAGGATACAAAAATCGCAAAGTTTACTGCTCCCCACGAATAAATCACTGTTTTTGACGATGCCGCTAACGGAAGACCAGTTGAGTTGGCGTAACGCTCCGATTTGATCAACGAAGGGTGTCGCTGATGTTTAAACCCCCCCAGACCCGTGACGATGGAGCCGGAGAACTACAGGTGGGTGGCACCCTCGCTTGTGTCACGGCTGCAGTTTCGAATGACAAATGTGTCATTCCAAAAACAGTACACCACGCATATTCGTGCTCGTCGTTGCGATCGACAGATACAAGTCCTCAGAGTTTGGGCATCTGAGTGGATGCAAAAACGACGGGAAACGATTCATCAAATTTCTGACGGGCGTGCTCGGTGTGCCCGCTTCACAAATCGTGTTTCTCGCGGATGAAGAAGCCACTGAGAGAGAGATCTTAAACCAATTCGACCGATTTCTGATCAACAATGCGGACATACAACGGGATGACGCGATCATTTTCTTCTTTGCTGGTCATGGTAGCCGACTCGATGCTCCTCCAGGATGGGTGACAGCCAGCCACAAGATCGAAGTCCTCTGCCCTCACGACGTCCAGACAACCGATGCTGATGGAAAAGAACTCCACGGTATTTCAGATCGTGCGATCGATGCGTTGATGCGTCGCCTCGCCTTTGAAAAGGGTGATAACATAGTATGTCTTTTTCCTTGTCTAGTTTCTGTGGCCTTGAGTGAGACATCGTGCTCTTCTAGGTTGCCGTGTTCGACTGTTGTCACTCAGGTGGCCTTGCGCGTGCTCACGAGAGCGGTCTACGCATCAGGTCTATCCCGCCGCCACCTCGTCCTCCGCCTGCAGATCTTAATCGAGAAATTTGGGAATCTATCCCAGAACCTTGCGCTCGTGCCGCGAATACGGTGATTCAGGAAGGATTCCAGTATAAGGCCATGGAATCTCATGTCCTACTTGCTGCGTGTCGTCCGGACGAGGTGGCATTTGAAGATCCCTCGGCAAAAGATGCGCCGGGCGGTCTGTTCACGACTGCGCTTATAAAAGGCTTACACCAGTATAGTGTCTATGACACTAGCTATGCCAGATTGTTCGAAATGTTGGACATAAAGTGTAAGAATCAGCACCCTCAGTGCGAGGGTACGAACAGGCATCGGCTGCTGTTCAGTGTCAACACACTCCGCGACGGGGAAACCACGTTCAAGGTCTCGGAGAAAGGTCGCAGAATATTTGTCTCAGCAGGCAGTATCCACGGGGTCGTCGTGGATACAGAGTTCGCCGTCACAACCGCCACGCAGACAGTGGTTCTCAAGGCGAAGAGGGTTGGGGCTTTCGAAACCACGCTCGAGGGTAGCCACCATCTCCTTACCGACGCAAAGGCCAAAGTATTGAACTGGCACCACCCTACGTTGAGGGTGCACTCGTCCTTTCATCACTCAAGTGCTCACGTTACTGTTGTCCCCGCCGACGAACCAGCAGAGGTCGCTTTACGTCAGGACGAATTTGGAAAATGGGAGCTCGAACGCTTTGATCCACTGATCTCTGCGTATTCGGACAGATTGATCCGTTTTGACGCAGACGCCAGACCGATAACAGACATCCTCGATACAGTCGCCAACTTCAATTCTTACCTGTATCGTTCCGACGGTGCCGCAGCCAGCTTTGCTGGGAAAGTGAAGATACGGATGAACCGTATCGAAGTCATCCGGAACGAGGTCAATCCTGTCGGTGAGGACTTCTTGGAAGTGTCCCGGGCGTCGCACTCGGGTGTTGACGTGAAAGAAGCCATAATCACCGACCTTGACTCCCGGTACAGTTTTACCTTGGAAAACACTTCCGAGGTCGACCTGTTTCCCTACCTTTTCTATTTCGACCCTTCAGACTATAGTGTTACAGTGCGTCTGTCATCTAACTTGCATCGAAGAGGATTGGCTGACCTTGTATTGGTGATGACTTTGCTCAGACTTGGTACAAGCCACCGGCGCCCGCAATGAATCCGCCTCTCAGACGGAGGAGGGAAAATGGTTCACCTTCACTGTTCGCATTCGGATACGGAGCATTTGGCACAAACCCCGTTGAATTCTACCTTCTACCCGGATGCAAGAGTGACTCCGGATTCCTCAAGGTATTCTTGACGACGACATACGTCGACATGACCAGCGTTGCGCAGTCCCCCATTAGCGAGGTTGACAGTTCACGTGGGTTGAGGTACACCCTGAAGGGCGCGTGGACCTGCGAGACATTTGTGTTAACCTGCAAACAACCATGAAGCGCGCCTGCTATAGGCAATGAAAGCAAAGGAAAGAGAGGTCATAGTTAACAGATTTCTCGCCTCGTCGTTCGAACTTGAAATGCCAATGGTCTCGGTCTCGACCTTTTCCTTTATGACGCGCGCGCACGAGTATATACCAGAGAATGAGTAATAGATAGGTCCAATGATAGGAGCGAAATTCGAATAACCTTGTCCTAATCGGTGCAAGTTTTCATTCTGTTTCATTCGATGGCGACCTTGGTTGAATCCTGTGTATCAGCTGGTGATGGTCTGAAAACAGAGGAACCAAACGCTAGCTAGGCTAAGGTATCGATGTGGTGAGCGACAAAGAAGTTTTAATCTTCATTTTGTAGGTCGTGAAAAAAGGAACTGCAAGAAGCACAACAAGGCCAAACAGAAATCGTGCGTGGGCTCTTTCAACTATAGTTATGAGGCGCAAACGAAACATATGCATGTGTCCAATTTCCGTGAAAGTGATTGATTCGGGAGCTGGACCGGTTGACCAAGAAGCGACGTTACTATTCCCTGTCAATGATACCTTCCTGGACTTGGATCCCCAGAGGGCGGCGTTGCCACCCACTGCAAGTAACCCTCATATGCTGCACTTGCATCGTCGAGGAGGGTAGCTAGGAGGGCTTTTTCGGAGTCTGTGAGGGCCTTATCATCGCCGTCTTCGCCTAGCACAAGGCAGGATAGCGATGGATCGCACACCTGTCGAGCGACCTTCCTCCTCCACTTGTCCCACACAACAGTGTCGTTCGGTAACAAGATAGAAAGCATTTTCTGGACAGCGATGGGGGAAGGATTGGACGCTTTGTGAAACGCGAGGAGTGTGGCAAAGACGGTCATTGTTGTTCTGGCTCCGAGGTGGAATTTGCGAATCTGTGGGTCACCCAGTTTCTGAAAAAGTATACTGGCCTGGCGTGGCTCTCTCCTGAAAAAGGAGATGCAGAAAGTGTATAACCAGGATACGGAGAGCGAGCTAACGAACATGAGCTGTCCGAAGAATTTGCCTTGGGGGATGAGTAAGAGTTGGGCCAAGAACTGGAGGATGAGGATGAGTGAGCTTATGGCGATGGCGGGCTGCGCGAATCTGCCACTGAGCTCAAAACTGAACTTTCCGTTCGTGATAACACTGACGGCGGTTTTCGCGCCTTTGACCACCACTACAATGTCGTCCAAAATCATCGGAACGAGTATTCCGTCTCCGGGTAGGGATCCCAAAGCAGGCTTTGTCACGGGTTTGAGAGTAAGCTTTCCTGAGCCCATCACAATACTAGCGACGCCGCCAGCGAGGATGCCGACCAGGATTACAGAGAAGCTATACCAGTCGTAGACCAAAGCGCACATGACACAGGCCGCGATGCTGACACTGATCGGGACGAAGGCTAGGATGGCATTGATCCTGGATAGGCGTGGGATGTCGTGGTCGTAGTCCACCGTGACGCTGTCCAAATCGATAAGTGCAACGTGTGCGGGCGTCTCTTCTCTCCCTGGAATCCCAATCTCTTCCGCAATCTCCCTGCATCGCACCATCACCAAATGACCCAAATGACCCGTCTGTACTTTCGTCCCGGTCTCAGCGGCAGTGTATTCTGGCCCCACTTTACCATCGAAACCTAACAGAATGGCGGGTGATGTGGTTGTGTGGGGAAATATCCGTTGCCAGAAGTGGGATTGAGCAAGGCGAGCAAAGTGCCTAGCGACGTCCAGACTCCCTGGGGAGTTGTACCATCCAAGCCAGCGTCTGCCCTGGTAAAGTGGTATAAAAGCCATGGCCGAGATGTTTTCATCACCACCAAAGATACCGGCAACTCCCCACGCATTCAGAGAGAACTTGACGTTCGTGAGAGGTAACTGGAGCGGGGCCATGGATGGCAAACGGGGTATGGTGCACCATCATGATCCCCAGTGAAAAAGTATGAATATATAGTACGAGTTCCGATGTGTGGGTATGTGTGGCGGCATCGCAACCATCGGATTCACCCGTCACTTGTACAATAAGAGCGGAGAGAAACCCGTCCGGGGCCGACGGACCGCCGCCCAGCCCGGCGCATCATTGACGTACGTTGACAGATATGGCCCCTGCATTGCGAAGAGGGCGGCGCTACAGCTTCCACCATCTGATCGAACCTTCACAAGACTAGAATGAACGTCTTCTGAACCCCAAATCCAGTGGCAAACCGACTAGTACTACGTAATTAATCTATCGCAGTGAGCGTTTTTTTTTGCAAAGTCATTTTTTTTGTTGCCCTACTAATCTCTATGCTTACTAGTTCGGAGGGCATGAATGGTACGCCAATTAGTGCGTACAGCGTTTTCAGCCCCTGAAAACTGAGTGCTGAGCATTAACGTTTCTCAGAGTACCACGAGCATTATCGCTGCTAAGGTTGCCTCAGCGGCACGGTAACTGTAACATGATCATCCGATCATCGGCTGCGTTCATTTCTGCAGCCTGCCAGGCTCTCCGTTGTCGTTGAACTCGAGAAGGTCAAGATTGAATTGTGAAGAGAATATCACGCTTCTGCGACTAGGCCAGCAAGACTCAGTCTACCGCCGTACCTACAGCAGCCAATAACTGTCTGCTACACACGATACAAGACCATTGGAAAAAACAAACCCACACTAGTATCCCAGCCCATTACTACAACCACAGTATGCTCGGGTGTTCCTTCACCTCTATTTCCGTCCGGACAAAGAGTAGCTCTGTCGTCGGCACTTTTTCCCATTCCGCATAAGGATCGAAAGGATCGGAGCGCATTAGCAAGCACAAGTGGTCTTGCCCAGGCACCAAGACTCCCTTCCCGGTGGTGTCGAAGCACCAATAATCTACAACACCGACGGTACACTTCCCGTACCGTGTGCATTCCACGCTCTTTTCTCCTGCTCCTTCAAACAGCCCCATAGAGGGCGATGGGAGATCCACCATGAGCAGTTTAAGTTGCAAACCCCGTTTAGTCATGACGAAGTGCCTGTCTCCACGCCACGCCCGTGGGGTACCGATGCTGCTCATCGTCGAAGCATGAGCTTTACTGAGCGCCTTGTAACAACGAGGTGACTCCGGAAGGGCGGTACTATCAGCGGATGGACGCCCTGCCCACGCCATGATCTCCCACTCTCCGCACCTATTGATGATTGCTTCCATTAACCTGTGGAAGGCGCGTTGCCCCTCCCCATACGCAATCGTCAGGCTCACATCGAAGATTCCGATGAGACAGTAAGCTGTGTCTTCCACTCGGGTGGTCGTCCGGTTCGACGCCCACATCATCTTCTCGTGCACGTCACGAGTTCCGGGACGGAAAAAACGCAGGTCATGGTGAGGGATGCCTGTCACCTGTGAAAGTGCGTCCAGCATTCGGGCGTCTCGCTTGTCGTTGATGCTGTTGGTAAGAGGCATCCAGCCTTTACCATAGAACTTCATCGCCCGGGGTGCCAACAGCTCTTGCAAGGTCCATCCACGGGTGAACCAGACATCCCCCCCAAGGTCGTCAATCGACGTTGCCTCGGCCAAGTATGCAATGCACACATGGGCGTCACGATACCACTTGAACATAGATCGGATAGCTTCTTCGAGCTCGGTGCTGCTGTCCTTATTAATGCAGCACGTATCCGACCAAGCAAGACGACAGTCGTATTCTGCAGCTTTTTCGCAGAAATTCACCAGCTTGCTGTATCCCGCAGGTTGGAACGACATCATGATGTCACGAAAGCTCGGTTCCCCTTGCTCGATCCACCTGTGGGAGAACGTGGCGTACTTGAGCTTTCTTCTTACGATGGCCTTGATTGCTTCCTCCCTTGTAGGCACCGAACGACCAGCAGCTTCCTCGATCACCTTGACTATGTCGGCTTCTGTAACCGCCATCATGTCGCGGCGGAATATCTTCTTCACCTCTTGACGCGAGACAAGCCTCTTGTCTGGGACATGTACAAGGTAGGTGGGGAGTTCGTTGTTGACATAGGTTCCATAGATTTCCATGACATCTGACAATCCGGGTTGTCCAGGTTCCTACACGGCAGCTAAGCAAACGAGAAGCGAATCAATGTTGGTGTACTTGCATCCGTAGGATCTCCTAAGCTATCCCCCGCAGGCCCTGGGGGTAACCAGACCCTGAGACCCTTGCCGTTAGTTTCAGGCTGACCACACGCTCTTTTTTAGCTGACGCAAACTTTTTGCTAGGATAGTGCGCTCACCAGTACTTTTCCGTGAGGGAAGATGTTGAAGACGTCTTGAATCACGTCTCGTGTTAGTTTGTCAAACTTTGCCTGCGTTTAACGTGCCAAGTGAGCAAAGCGTAGTTGGAGTATGTTCCCCTGACACACGTTCGCACCTTGAGAGCAGTTTGCTCATCTACTGTCAACGTCGACGACTCTAGGACGGTGTAAGCAAGGTCTTCGAGAAAGTTGTTGCCCATCTTGTGTCTCTACGTTGAAACTATCCTGTCAGAAGACGTGTGTTGAGGGCGCTGCCGTGGCCCCCTGTGCCCTATCCTTCTTTTTATACTAGAAAGTACGTGGGGTTCATTACTAATCTTCACGTAGCGTGACCTCCACGCCCACTTCTCCTGTGTAGACTTCCTGTGCAGACTTCTCGGAGTGTGGCAGTGGCATGCAGGCAACCTCGCCTACAACACGTAATTAGCAGCACCTGCATGCCGCATATGGCTCATATGGCACATGCAGGCAGGCCTGACACAGCCTCGAATATGCTGCCGAAAACTCATTGAAGTCGTTTATCCCGCGCCTAGTACTAGCGAGAGATACCTCTCGTTTCCTTTAATCGCATCACAACTTCAGGTGGAAGGGTACTACTCGAGGCCGGCGTTACGAGTGTTCGCGGCGTATACGAAGGAATGAAAGACACGTACCACAGCTCGCGTGTGATCGATGTGAGAGTCGACACAGAATGATCGGGGCTATGAAACTGCACTGATCTGATAGATGGATAAGTTCATTCAACCTACATAATGTCCCACAGTCCCCAACGGTCCGTAAAGTACAATAGTCGCCAGATCAACGTCTAGAAACTCGTCCCAGTAAATGGCGTAGCCGTCACTGCCATGATTTCAAGACGGGCACCAACAAAATACAACGCCATACAGAAAATAATACCTAGGAAATGCCTTGCGATAAACTGAGAACCTGGATTCGTTCTTCCCGGATAGCATACAATATGATAAATGGGTGTCCCTCGGCCTTCCTCTTGACCACCGCTTCGCGCAGTTGAGAAGCGTACGCCGATTGCAGTGCCGGCATGGACGCCACGATCGTCTTCCATACATCTTCGTCCTGAATCCAGATCGAACTCCTGACCAGACTGTCGAATACCACGCCGGGCACATCGACCGCAAGCATGGGTACACCGTTGGTGATCGCAGCTTTCAGATGTGCACCGCGCTCATAAGCTGTAGCAGGGATGATCAAGCGGAACGTATCCAATGCGTGCAGATCATGCGCATACCTCTATCAAGCAAGATCTGTTTCACCTGCTTTCGTTGTTTCTTCGTGTCGACAGGAAGCAAGAGTTGAACGTCACTGCCACCTGATGTATCTTTTCCACTGAAACTGGCTGGAATGGCAGCTGGGTAGCTAATCGTTCCTGACGTGGACGAGTCGATGCGCTTCTGCTCAGTAATTTGTTGATGCAACCAACCCACAAGATCCTGTCGAGAGACTAGGCGTCTATGCTCAGTACAGATCCAAGACAATTTGAAGCCTCTCACTTTCATACTCAGTCCCTCTGAGAATGCTCTTCACCTTGAACGCCGCCTGCTCACGACGAAGCATACGTGGCCTCGGGTACAACGCAAATCTGGGTACATCTGTCGAGTCATCGACAGATAAGAAGCATGGCGACAACTTACAGAATTCCCTCAAGAGCGCACTCAAGATGACTTTCGTTCTCCGCTTCTGCCAACCTCGCCTCGTACATGATATCCGCACTTATGTTGTTCTGCCAGAGCAGCGCCGCAACCTCCAGTCTGTCCTGAAGGTACCCAGGCTGATAAGACATAATATACACATCGCACCGGCGAGGACTCCAGAAGCCAAAGGATCGCTGTTCCTTCACGAGAGCCTTCACTGACGTGCTTTGGAATGTCGCGAGGGTGACAGTAATCTTATCTAAGGCTATCTGAATCGCGAAGGCACAGACTGGGTCATTCTTGGGCTTGCCTGCGGAGTACTGGGCGATCAAGCTGTCGTATCTGCACAGATCTGTAAGTCATCTGGAATTCGATCCAAGGATGAGAACACGGACCGACCAGCGGCTGCAAGGACATCTTGACGTCTCGTGCGCCGTACAACCTCCATACGAAGTCCATCATTGAAATGCACGTGGTGTGTGGCCCACATCAGGGGACGGAGGTATATTGGGCCATTGAAACCTGCAGACGCGGCAAGTTGAATACTCTGCTTAATTTCATCCACGGCAGGCCTCATGACGGTGAGCAGAGATGGGGAGACCTTCTCCAATCTCATCAATAATCCATCTATATTTTCGTCAATTTCTGCGAGGACCTCCAGTTCATCCGCAGTGCTCCGTAAGAGTCCTTTCTTCAGCAAAGCCGCTCGCTTCTGGGACGAGGACGACTTGAACTGGTTCATGATATCCATAACTGACGGTCGTAGATCATGTGGGACTCGGCTGAGGGCGAGTTCAACAACTGGAACGACGTTAAAGCAACTAATGGAAATCAGTAGAAAGGCCGCCCACTTCTGGAATGAGATATGTGTATCTCATAGATCTGGGCAAGGTTGGGGAAGCTACGAAGGCAATCGCTGAGAAGCAGAATCAATTCTGCTCCCGCTGCAATCATCCCGTTTTTCATGTCCGGCGTGATAATGTCCAGAACAGCGGCTTTCACCATCTTTGGATGTCCGGGAACGGCGCTATGGAATTGAGAGGTCACACAGAGATTCGCCAGAGGTATGAAATCGAGCTACTTAGGACGATAGGTATTCATGATATGAAACCGTTTGATCCGTTTCAAACCGTTCCTTGCAGCCAGCCTTGCAAACGATACCAAAGCTTGATTTGGAAGGAAAACGACATCGCCGTGTCTGTCAATGAACGTAGCCCGCGACTCGTTCTCTTCAGGATTCGTCGAAGGGACCAACAAAGGCGGTTCCATATCAACGGCTCCGTGAAGACGAAATATGGCTTTTAATCTATCTTCGACGATAGTATTCAAGTTAGCATGTTCAGGAATATCAGCTTCGACATCATAAATAAGATCTCGAGTTGGGCGAGTTTGGCTAGCTGGTCTTTTGAAGAGCACCGAGAGCAGAGTCTGATAGTGTGTCGAGTCTGGCGCAGCTGCGAGGGGAACGGCATTCAGAGTCGTCGAAATTATGCCAACTATAGTACTCACATATCATTCTTAAAGCTTCCTTGAAGTACTCATCTTCCACCCTAGGTGGCAACAACGAGCTCTGCGAAAGTTCCAGAGCGCTTGGACGCTTTACGGGATCATGGCGAAGGAGCCACGAGATAACTAAGCAACGTGAGATAAATACCGCTACTCGTCAAAAACCACCCACTTTCTTTTTGCCTTGTGCGGTGTGCTTCCCAGTCACGAGGAAAGTAAACTTCAGGCTTCCGCAGATCCTCAATGACAGCGATGCGCTCCGCTCCCGTAGAGAACGGATAATTCATCTCAAAGAACACAATCTGAAAGAGTTTAGTAAGAGTCATGGCGATGCAGGAACCCGAACCCACCCCCAGACTGTATATGTCAGCCTTGTTATGATTCCTGGGGCCCTTCTTCCGTGAGGAGACCTCGGGGGCGATGTACAGCTTCGTTCCTACCTCTGAATAGGGGTTAGCTCGCGTTGGCAGTGGCTGCCAATAGTATTGCACTTGCCTAGGGTGAAGTCTGAGTCCGAATAGATCACCTGAGGGGACAGGTCCGAAGGATCAACGGCAGCAAGGCTCGATGTAGCTAGACCAAAGTCTCCGACTTTCAAGGGAAAAGAGTACAGAAGTCAACACTGATATATTCAATCATTTGATCAATCACCTTTGCAGTCGCCCTTTCCGTCTATGTACCATTTAAGCAATTAGTCGATGTGGACGATCTAAACAGGAACACACCGATAAAGATGTTTGTCAATTTGATATCTCTGTGCAACTGAGTGTGGATGGGATCAATAGCGAACACAATGTGTAGAACAAAGCAACTGACTATTCCCATGCTGCCCATGTGCACCAATGCCTCCAAGATTTGATTGAATAGACGCCAAGCTTCCTCTTCCGATAAGCCCTCCGCCACCCTCTGTGAAAAACGCATCAGGTGATATGACAATACCAGCGCTATATGTACTCACTTCTTTTAAAGTCTGGCGTTCCACAAACTCCTAGTCACAAATACAACATAATTTGAAAGAGTGTCGATATCAGGAAGCCAATGTACGCACCATCTGGATGTATAGCGTCCGTGGTAAGATAGGTGGCGGCTTCACATCCATCTCCTCCCCATAGTCCGACGTGAAAAGGTGCTCAAGCCCATCATCACTGTCATCCTCGTCTTCATCTTTCTCATCCTTTACATCAGACTTAGTGAAATGGATGCTCGGGAAGGATGATCTGCTTCCAGAACCTCCATAATCGTCCAAGTCACTCAAATCGATGCTGAATGGGTCCGATTTCTCCCGCCATTCAGTGGAATGAGGGACGGAAGTCATGTTGCCTTCTGTGCCGGAATCAGAAGCAGTCTCAGAGCCAGAAGACAGGCCAGGGGTCATAATTTCGGCCGTCTCTACCCATGTTGTAAAGTACCGCACAATGAACCGATGAGAAAGCCTGCTTAATGCATTCACCTCACGAAAGATTTTGGTGTCGCTCTGATCTGTACGAAGGCGGATCTTCTTCACTGCAAACGGTGATAAGTGTGAAAAGCTCTATCATTGAGATCTGTCACGAACCGGCATAGATACGAGAGTCAATCTTGTTACGTGCTTTCACAACTGACCCGAAAGCACCTCTCCCCTGCGGGTTGTTGGGTTTAATGCACTTATTGCTTGAGAAGACAGACTCGTACCAATAACTCCAGTTCCTCCCAGTCTTCTTTCCATCTGCTTGCTTGCTTTGTGCTAGGAGGAATACGGGGATAATCTTTCTCTGGTGAGGTCGCATAATGGTTTCCATTTCCAATCAGTGCCCCCGACCCAGGTACTGGAATCGATGGCGTATTGGTACGCGTAGGGGAGGTAAGGGACATCGATGCGAGATCCGCAAGGAGGCTCAAGCAAGTAACTTGGGTTCTTTTATTGGAAGAAAGCATGTTCAACCCGGTGACTTGTAAAGCAGGCGATATGGATGCTGCCAAATGGTTCATTGCTTGAGCTGAATTTCTTTATAAGAACTTGATGCATACCAGCTTGGAGGGCTTCACGCGGACTACTGAACTTTTGCATCACACCTTGCCCATGAAGCATCTGCAAAAATACTACTCCAACGCTGTGGATATCACGACCCTTTGTGTACGACAATGCGGAGTCGAGAACCTCCTTTGAGAGCCTAAGATGGAGTGAGTTGAAAGGTTAGCAAAATCATTTGGCCAATTCGTACCATGCGTCCGGAATAGAATGCTCATCGTTGATGAGCGCTAACTCCGAGGAAAATGGTTCCGACTTGTGCAGGTCCTTCACCCTAGCGTGAAAACCCACTTTCCCTACCTTGACGAGCTTGGAATGACTTTTGTTCTCGCGAGTTGCAAGGAAGATACACGAGGTGTCAAGACCTGATGAAGAGATGGTTATATGTGGATGCCACGATTCTAGGATGGATGACATACTTCGGTGGACGAGATCACTGGAATGCACAGCGTTCAATGCAGATAGTATTTGAGCGAGGTAATCCTATGCATTGAACACAGGTGAGACGATCGTTGACAACAAATGTGTGGAACGGCTTACAGAAGCTCTGTCTTCTCGAAGGCTATCACAATCCTCTAGAACATCTTGCAGTGTGAGGGCAGGTCGTTGTTCGGACAAGATCGCCAACCGAGGGCAGCCAAGGTGAGGAAAGTTAAGTTTGACCGCAAGGACACTTAACAAATTCGGGTGGTGCACATTCATGAGACGCTGGATCTCGGCTTCGAGCTGTGCAAGCTTCTTCCTACCTAGAAGCAGATATACTGGTCAAGAGTATAGAAAGAGGGATGGGAATAGTCACCTTGGTAGTCAACGTAGTATCGAGAGTTAAACTCGATCGTGTGGACCTCCAGAGGAAGCGTGGCATGGACATCATCACAGAGAGGATCGGCGAGATATGTCACACCAAGAGATTCTTGAAAACTGTTTGAGCACGAGGATAGACTATAAGGATGAACAAACCTTTACGAGGATGGAACATCTTCACAGTATTGAAGCGTATACCCCTGAACTCTATCTCAGCGGGGAACAGTTCCGTCAGTGTATCCCCGACAGGGGGGGCTTCGGTGGCATCTGACTGGGCTCTCCGCCGGGCTGCTTTATACTGCATTTCTTTTGCAATAAGATGTTTCTGTGCATCGGCTTGAAGTTGCTCCTGAAGTTGCTCAGCGACCCGAGCAGCAAGCTCAGACTGACGCTCCGCCTCTGCCTCCTCTCTCTCCCGTCGTTCCTAACACCACATCATCAAAACGACTCGGTTAGCAAACTGAAAACATAAACCTACGCGTTCCTCTTGAATTGCACGTTTGGTCAGCTCCGTGGCGAGCGAACCAGACGCTTCGTTTGGTGGCTGAACGCGGTCAGCTATCCATTCTTGAGCCGTCGTGATGATCTAAACATTGACTGTGTGTTCACTTCAAAACAACCTGGCGCAGGATGAAATAACGAACCTGAAAGACCATCTCAGACCCTCGCAACTTCTGAGCTTCTGCATGGATAACCTTGGATAGTGCCACTTCGACATCGTGACTAATACCACGGGTGGGTTTCTGGACCGTAAATGTGGGAGTGGCGAGTGTGGGGTATGTTTTTGGGAATCTGCTTGCTGCTCAACGATAGCACTGATGTGGAAAAGACAGAGACTACCTGGTATGAAGGTGGAAGTAAACCTTGGGTGCATGCAAGGGGTCTGGATGAACAACTTTGATGATAAATTCGGGCAGTCGAGCTGCACCCTGAGGAACAATTAATACGCGTCCGATTGAGACACAACACCGACACACCCTCCATACCCTTGGAGGTGGGGGCTCAAAAAATTCTTGGTCATATATAGATTTGAGAGCGGTTATTTCGAGTTGTTGTAATTCTTCGGTTGTTTCCATTGTCGCCGCGTGTCTGTCGCGATGAAGACGAACGGTGAAGTTACGCGTTGCTTGAGATGCTTGAGGGTCCACTTGGACCTCACTGACTCAAGCAGACATTACTGAAACTCGAGAGATCGCAGGTCGTTGTTGAGTTTTAAACAGATCGTATATCAGCCAAGGAACAACAGTTGAGTCAGATCCAGTCACATCTTTGTTTGTCCTTGCTTGTCAGCACCCTTGGTTCCTAACATCTACAAACAACGTTTCAGCGAAATCTGGATTTCCATGATGAAATTCCATCTCTACAGTGTTTCTCTCTCAGTCTACGATAAAGACCTGCAATTGGGGTGAATAATAACATCATCTGCAAGTCTAGATCAAGCTAATACGATTCAGAAGCCACACGTCAGGTCGGAAGAATATCATCAACAGGCGCACAGCGTCGTTCAACCTCTCTTCGTGACGATACACCGTACCACCATACCGTCAGCCTCACCCTCATGTTGAATAATGCCAAGCAGTCGTCGTCTCCTGGAATCCATCCAAATTGTTGCTCGCATTAATGACGCCTTTTTGATCCACACTAAGCTGGTACGTCGTGCCAACAGTGGACAGACCATACATGGCCACCGTCGGGCCCGACGCACAGTCGATGTTGAAAATTTGCTGTTGACAGCTCAGCTCAGTGATGCATGTTTCGCTGAAGTTCTGAGATGCGAAGAAAACCGGCGTAAGTTCCAATAAGCGATGCGAGATAAGGTGCAGCAGACCTGGTAGAAACTGTAGAAACCAGCACCTGATGCCGTATGAATCAGGGAAAGGTCGATTATCAGAACGAGTCGGATGGCTCACCGAATATGACAATGTCTGATGAGGATTGGATATACAATCCCCATGCTGCATCGGTGTTGCAAGAGAAGGTGGGGTCGTGATAAGCGGGGTTGGTGGTGAACGGTATCGGCGCCGTGGGGGCTGGTTGGTAATAAGGCTTAAGGGGAAGCTGAATACCAAGTACTATACTTTATAAACAGGCATCGCTTACAGTCTCCGTCTGAACAAAACCGATGTAGTGGTTTTGAGCGTTTGCCAAGTTGTATTGGTAGAGCGCCGCGTGTTCCGCTTTCCAAGGATATTATCTACTCAGTTTATGGACGGGTGGCAGCAAGAAACCTACAGGCTAATGAAATAAGTATTGGCGTAAAGATGAAGGGTCGCTGTACTTACAAGTGCCAATGAACCAAACGGGGCCTGCAGATTCCGAGAGGATGCCACGGCCAGTGAAGACTGACGTCTGCCCATATGCATCTAGGTCATGGTCTGCAGTCCATACCCACGTTCCCTGGCTAATCGTCGAAAGGTACTTCCACGCCGAGTCGATCAACATTACATACCTCGAAGTATGCACTTGATTGCGGGGTGAGATGGATGCCTAGAAATGCCGCCTGACAGCAAGCCCTCACAGAGCCTGATGGACATTGAGTATATTGCAAGTTGGTCCCCGCAGCTAGCAATGGAGATGCATCAGCCAATGCCATACATGGGAGATGTGTTCCACAGACCACCCCCAAGCCTAGTGTGTGTTGGGATGAATAATAACTCTCGACCTGGCGGAAAACACGTACCGGATGTGAGTGTCCCAGAGGCCTGCCGCGCCTTGCTGACCAGCCGGGTCGTGGACATTCCATTCAACCAAGATCGCTCCGGGGGCTACAGAACGCAAAGATGAGTGGTGATAGCGGGAACGTTCAGCTAATAGTATTATTCACATGGACCGGCTGTGGTGAGGAGCAAATCGCTGATTTCCATAATACCTTCGGAACCGGCAGTACCCACTCTGAGGACAGGACGGGGGTTGCTTTGAGACTGGAAATTGTTTCCACTCGCCAAAATAATGGACCAGGCCTCGCCAACGATCGACGTTCCGGCGGGAATGGTGATAGTGTTCGTGACATGGTATACACCAGCATCGAAGAAGAAGATCTTGCAACCATAGTACTGTATGACAGCCGATTTGAGAGAACCATCCTAGGTTTCCCTAATGAAATAAACCATACCTGGTCTAGAATGTTTTGGATGGCTGTAGTATCATCAGTCTTGCCGTCACCCTTCGCGCCTTGATCCTTGACGCTGACGATCTCACTAGTGGCGTAGCCGGCATACTGGGGGTGGCCTTTTCCGAATATTTTTCCTGCACTATCGAGGAGTACGGAGGGTTTATTGGCCGACACGATATCACCCTGCGTCCAAATCTTCTGACCACCTGTTCCGGAGTACACGTTACCCTGGCCCCAAGAGGCAATGGTAGTAGTACCACCTGCGAGGATGGTGGTCCCTCCAGCAACACCAACCGCAGTTGTAACATTGACCAACTGAATATTGTTGAGTACCAGAGAGTATGGTAGCGTGCCATTGCTTGAGACCGATGACTGTACAAAGACAGTCGTATTGCTGATTACAGCGTCCACGATGACCTCAGAGCCCACACCCTAAGAATATTCTAGGTGAGTAATAGCAGTATGACGACAGTCGACAACACTTTAACCTGATGCGCTACCGTAGTCCCTCCTACGGCCAATGCAAAGCCAACCTGTAAGGGATCATCAGGAACATAATCCATTGAACCACTGGGAAGCAGTTCAAGTTACCTGGCAATTACTGATCATGACTCCTTGGAACGTAAAACCTGCGAGAAACATCAGACATTAGATAAAGTATCCTTTGAATCGTAGTATGATAAGAGACCCCAGTTCCAGAGACCCGATACAGCTGGACAACTCGCGATCAGTATTTATCTGCACCAAATGCGACCTCACTTGCCAGTAACCGCGTTATTCACTGTTAGGTTACGGACCGTGAACTGTTGGTTTCCAACCTCGATACCAATCTTTCCTAGATAAAAGTTCATTGCAGATTTCTGGTCGTTTTGAAGGCCCATACATACCTCCATTAAAGACAATATCTGGAAATATGTGAACACCCGTGTAATTCATATGGCATTTCGCTCGCTTACCTCCCATGACACCACCACTTGAGAAATGGAAGATTACCATCACCATTCCATAAACTTACAGTGAGAGCGCACCTTCCATTCTCCATGAACATACCTATCACATACATCAGCTTTACGCTAAAAAGAGGCAGTCGACTTCAAACCTTGATGGTTCGTGTCAACAGCAGTAGACATCTCGACCACGATATTGACCAACGAAGTTGCCTGAGCTACTTGCCAGTGCAAACCAATCGCCCTGTTACGAGATGGTACTTGCCGCAGGTCAATGATCAAGTTCCGGACAGAGCGAAAGCTAGAACGATGCCAGTCTCAGGACGAGACACAGAAGTAGAGGGGAACTCCGTACAGATTGTCTTGATTGATGAACCACTGTGCGCCCCAACCTCTAGGAATATAAGGGTCGGCATCTGATCCGAAGTCAGGTTTTTATTATCATTAAATTTGAAAAGACTGACCAATGACTGCTGCTCCGTCGAAATCCCGACTTGCTAGAAGGGTTGGTGGATTCTTCGCGTCTCCGATAATTTGAGTATAGTAGTAGATATCAATAGCCGACGAAACAAGATATGTGCTGATGGTTAGATGAGCGGTGTGTAGGCTGCTTAAATAGAACGACGAGACGTATTCACCCTCGAGGGAGATACACGATTGCTGGTGAGATCCTATAAGTATCATGTTGGTCACTGATTCTGCATGAAGAAGAATCACATACGTTGATGACCCACAGTTCGCGCCGCAGCGACCCCCAGATGACATTGCTGCACTGGGAACTTCAATTGGGACAAAAACAAGGATATGCAAGACGAACTCACTTAATCGCGGCTGTGTCATCAGTGACCCCATCGCCCGCCGCTCCGTAGTCTTTGACATTGCGGAAGACCTGGTAAGAGCTTGCATTGGGATTGAAAGGAGACGTTCCCTGATGGCGGATTGACTCAAGCCAGTACGGGTCATCTGGCGCGGCGGTGCCGCCACCTTGAAGGCCAGAGGTGCAGGACGAGCCAAGACCGGAGACCAATTGAGAGGTGACTAGGACCATGCCAAGGAAGAGCGGCGGAGAGCGATACAGCATGTCCGAATTTTACTGATACGTATGAGCGGGTAGGGGTGGTAAGGGCTTCACTGGGGAACCTCAACACTTTATATTTTGAGCTTGTGGGTGAGACCTCAGCGGAAAATGAACTGTATTCGGGGAACGTGGAATTCATACTTGTGCCCATCGCCTAGAGAGGGACCATGTGTTAGGCTGACAATACAAAAAAGGATGTCATGATTCTGTAACGCAGCGCAAGCAGTGATTAGACATACTGAAGCAGCACATCACAAGAAAGGGTAATGCAAGGCAATGCAGAATACAACTGTCCAAGGACGGTAGAATCATCAACGAAAGTGCGGGACGAGGCCAACATTCCTGAACCGCTCGCTCCCTTGCACTGACGTGCCAAGCTCGATAGCAATAGTGGAGATAGAGCCTTTCGTCTGTATCGATGTTAGAATTTCACTTACTCGCAAGGGCGAACCTCACCTTACGCATGCAAACACCTTCCACGAAGCTCGCATTTCCTAAATGGATGAGAGCGGTGGAGATAGCCCTCGTTGTGTTGCAAGTGCAACGTCTCGAATGAGGGGTGAGTCATTGTCTGGAATAGTCGAACCCATTGACCCATTTTATACGTGACGAACCTCGGCGGACTACACCTGGCACCCCGTTTTGCGTTGCACCCATGCGAAGCATTTGTGGGGTGTGCTGGTGCTATTCATCAGAAAGAGACGAAGCATGAAAACCAGCCTATATTTCTGTATTCCCGACATCCGAGTCGTCAGTAGGAGACGGAAATAATATCTGTCAGCCCGGCCGCGTTCTCAGCATAGTCACGGTATGAACATAATTCCTACTCACAAAGAGAGCTTTGATCCCGGACAATAATACAATCCAGTTAAGACCGCCGCAGAAATGAACTGGGACCAACTTGTGTCCAATGTCATGACTAGAGTTCTAGTTACATTTCAAGTTATGTAACTTCGGAAGCAGTCACTTACGGCGGTGGTTGCCAGTGGCATGACTCAAAATGCCGTCGGACCACGCCTTGACCTCGTTTCTCGACACAAACAAAAAGAAGAGAACGCCTCAGTATGCCCGCACCGCTTCCGACCGCCTTTCTTCCTAAGTCCATCCCTTTGCCCACCCGACGCGCATGGGTCTTGTTCACTCCCTCTTAACAGCCTGCACACGGTGTTGGGACGCGGGCGACACCCACATCGTCATCACCCCATCGGGAGGCTGGGCTCACGCACACGCGCGTCCACGGATTTTGTTCTATGATAAACACAAGCCGTATTACGAGTTTACAAATTTCTCGCCACACGAAGTGGTGTACGAGGCCAAACGCTACCCGACGAGCGAACATCTCTTTCAAGCATTCAAGGTGAGTCTCTTGACCTTGTCGCTCTGGGGTCAGATAGACACGTGGAGGACGGAGACATATCATGGGATGAGTACTGATGCGGGGGTGTTTGAATAGTTCATCGAAGGTCATCCGCAGATTGCGGAGCGTATACGAACGTGTGGTCCGAAACCGATGTACGCTTTCGACGAGGCGCACCGACACAAGACCGCTGTGCGATCGGACTGGGCACAGGTCCATGTCTCCAAGGTGTGCCCTCTTTCCCTACAAGCCATGCACGCGTCTGACCCCCCTATGATTCTTCCAGATGGAAACGGCGCTGAAACTCAAGTTCACACAGCATCGACATCTGAAACAGATGCTCCTCGATACCGGCGATGCAGAGCTCGTCGAGGTATGTCAATGCCGTCATCTTCCTCGCCTTAACAGGTAATCTCAAGGAGCGTGCAAATAGGATTCGCCAAGGGACTGGTTCTGGGGAATCGGCGCGGATGGAACGGGGAGCAACGAGTTAGGCAAGGCCCTCATGCGCTTGCGCGATGAGCTACGTGCGTTTATGTCTCGTCATTCGTTCGGCATGATGCTCAAAGGTGGATGATTCTCGGGCAGGAAACGAGGCCAATGGGGGCACACCGGTGTCGGTGCCAGCTTCGACTCCTAACACTCGTTCTCGGGGGCGCACAAATGCAAACAAACGTCAAGCCCCGCGTATACACGTGTCGAGCAGCCACGGTTCGAAGCATGGGGTGTGTGAGGTAGGTCGTTTGTGCAGTTTGCCATTAGACACTGGTACACTTACTACTATTCTTCGCCTGTGGCTTTCGCTCCCCAGTTCTGTCATACCAAACCATCGTATCAACGCTCCAAGTATTGCAGTCGCAGGTGTGCTGACAACGCTGCGACAGTGTGCAAGGTGAGCGGAATCCAGTATCACCCCGTGTTACCGCGCAGCGTGAATGGCCGCTGACGTTCCTTGCAGTACTGTCGGAAGAAACCGAGGTCCAAAGGAGGTTCATATTGCTCGCGGACGTGCGCTGACAAAGCGCGTGGTAAGTAAACCATTGGCATGCACTCGATCTTGGGTTTTCTCCCCTTGACTTTGTTGATATTTTACGTGCTGTTGGCTAGTTCATCGGCCCTATTGGCTGATCTCTTGACTCTGTTCTTTATTGTACTTATTTCCTTATTTTCTTTCTTATTTTCTTGCCCTGTTTGCGTCTTCACGATATTACCGATGAATCCGATTCATCACTTCAGTATATCCCAGGAACAAGTCTATACCGAACCTTCCCGGCCCATATCTCCCACTCCCCCTTGAACCGCGCCCTCAATCCCCGTTCCTCAACTCGGATTCTCCGTATTGCGCCTACCGTGCCTAGCATGGCACAAACGAGCGCTACCGAGCGCATCCCAGCATTCATTGACACCTTCCAAACACCCCAGGGCGACTGTACCACCCCACCCGAACCATAATCCGAATCCACCTCCACCCCAGACAGGTCGAGATGGAGCACGACGAGACCCATCGTGGACAACAGGAGCCCAGCGTACCCCGGATGCCGGATGAACGCGTACGGCCCGGACGTGATGAGCGCGTGGGCGTGGTGTGCACCTCGGGATGTGGAGGGGCCTAGGCATGGGCCTGAGCCTAGATTAGGGCACGCGTAGAACCGGCCCAGGGCGTGATATGCGGCGTAACGGAGGAGTGCGCCCGTGATAGCGAGGGTCGTTCCCACGATGGTCATGGCACTGAGAGGCATGGGTAGGAGGGAGAGGAACGGGGGTATGCCCAAGCCCAGGTCTCGTGCTCTGATCCAAGAGAGGAATGATCTCTTGGGAGGAATGGAGATGGGGAGCCTGAAGGAGGCGGGGACGTGCGGCGCAAGCAAGACGAGGGTGTCTGTGATTGTGGACGCCCAGTAGAGGCCCTAGGAATTCGAGTGAGGAGGGGATTGGAGATGGGTGTGGGCGGTTAGACGGACCTTTGTGATCATCGCAGTGACGAAACGGGCAGTGGCCCAGATCTTGGCATGTCTGTCACCAGGTATGTCTGGTGAGGTGGGTGGAGACATGGAGACATGGAAGGCGAGCGCAGCGGCAAGTGTGAGCGGTACGCGGATGAGCGGCGTGCTCATGGTGGTGTTGGATTCCGTTGCACACGAGGTCCCTGATCATTGCTTTATGTATGATCGGGGATCGCCGGTGCGATATATATATGTATGATATGACCTGTGCTTACAGCCCTTTGGGCCTTTGGCTACACATGATTCCGGGTAGTAGCACATACCTTTGTTCTGTAGGGACGCTAGGACTAGTAGTACTTTGTGGCGAATACATACGACTTGAGGTCAACGTCGAAAGGCGCATCCAAGTCTCCCATAAAAGGCACGGGAAAGCTCCTTTTTGTGCCTTGTTCCTCTTCCACAACATCGTGCTGGTGTGCACAAAGGTGACCGATCCAACGGTTTGAACTCGGCTATCAGGGGAAAACACACGCAAACGGTTGCCAGTGGGCTGCACCAAAATGACCCGTGTTACGACGATGACAACAACACGGGGGATCTGGCAGGCCAGACAGCCAACCCAACTTACCATCAGAATTGTTGAACGTGCCGCCAGCGTGAAAGGTAGTGAAACCAAACCAAACTCGGACCAACTCGATTGAAAGCGGTTGGCCACGGGGTGGGCAAGCAAAATCCGAGATATACGGAACGACAGGGGCCAGACCATAGTGTGAGTTTACCCCTGGTTAGAGATAAATGTGTTTTTCCCGTGAACGGGACGAGCTCAGAAATCCAATCGAAAAAAAGGAGGTGGATCAAGAAAGAAAGACTGACGTCTGGGCGAATCCAACCTCGCGCTTGGTGTGCGCTCGAATACCCGACCAAAGTTGTGGTGACCAATTTTCTGATCATCAAAAGACACGGACTGGATAACTTTTGGTTCGAGGATGAAATCAAGCCCTTGTCAACTATCCCGTCACATTATCCTCTGGGGATACTAGCAATTGTCTTTATACGATGCCAGTACTGAAGTACTAGGATTGTTCAATGGCACTCTGGTGTGACTTGACAGTTTGCCAGCACTTACCCATAGAAAGTGTTCGAGGAGCTTGTGTCAGGGAGATTATATGTGGAAGAGTTACCGATGCCGACGCTGAGTGCATACTCGGCGTACATATGCTGGGTGATCGCAGCGACAGCAGTAGGTCCGCTGGCTTCACAGGACTTTAGGAACACAGCACGGGCATGATCTGCTTCAGAAGCTCCCTTGAGACACTCTCCGGTGCGGCGCTCGATCGAATCACCGTAGTTCTGCATGTTCAAATAGTTGATTCTGCTCCATTCAAAAGAACTGCTGGCTTTTTCAGCTAGTCCATCAGACGAGGTTGACCGATACCATACCGGTCTGGTATCGCACGAGCCGCTAATAACCCGGTCAATCGCAATATATCAACATCCCTGGTTCGAGAAGGACGAGACATATGTACTTGAAACCGCTCCAGAGACGCCACTTGGGAACTGCTGCGTACCTGATCTTCCAGTATCCAGCAAGGCGATACAATCGCTGGCATCCACTATCTAATTGATGTCCTTTGTGATGCTCAATTGATATATGGGGAGTTACCAAGGAGGCATAGATACTCCAGAGACGGCAATACCATGTTTTGATGCTCACCTTTATATTCACTTACCTACTTCCTACTACGGGTACGTGCGCTGTAAAATATCAGAGGGATAGGTTACTTCAAATATACTTAGCCTCACAAACCTTGAAGCTCGGTGAACATCGCCACGCGCGGTTGACCAATATGACCAACACTCACCTCGTACCATTTTCCAAGGCAAAGATGTAGAACATGGAAGGCGGAGAAAAGGCGAGGAGAAAAAGAGGATGCAATGACAGACAGACAGCTATATATGTCCAAGTCAAATCAACGCAGAAAGCTGGAAAAACGAATCGAATGATCATGTGCAAAACTCTATGGTGACAATGAGGCCGAGGTTCATACACCCTCCGCAATCAACCTCTCCGGGTTTTCTGCCCACCCGCGCCACGTCTCCACAAACGCACCCAACTCGGCACCCTCGACGACCCGATGATCCGCGCTCCAACTCACATCCACCTTGAGTCGCCGCTCCCCACGTCCCTGCGTGGCCTCCCACACCTCCTTGCTCACGTCCCACACCCATCGTGCCCGCCCAATCGCCACGATCGCAACACCACCCCCAGGGACGAGCACGGGACTCGCGTGCTCTCCTTTCGTGACCGCACCGATGTTACTTACGCTGACCGTCCCACCCCGCCGCGGCATCTCGCACGGTGTTAGCCCACACGGGACTTGGCGCCCAAGATGTGCGAGGCGTGCCACACGCGAGGCGAGACCATGAATCGAGTATGTCTGCGCAGCACCGATCGTTGGCGCGTAGAGCCCGGTCGGGGTGGACAATGCGAGCGTGATGTCGGCCGTGGGGCGGATGGTGAGTGTCGGTTTGCTGTTCGTCCTCGCGTCCGAGGTCGGTGTGATGGATCCTCGGAAGAGCGGCCATTCCATCATGGCATTAGCGAGGGTTTTGAGGAGGAAAGGGAGGTAGGTCAGTTTGGAGAACGTAGCACCCTCCGGGATAGGTGGCGGGGCTGGTGCTGGGTGGAGTGCAGATGGGTTGACCATATGCGACACACGCGAACGTGCTGGCATTGATGATGGGGGTAGGTAATGGGCTGGGATGTTGGCATTCAGTAAAGGTAGCACACCGTGGAAGCGTGTGAGATCCAGCGATGTAGAGTATCTGTCATGAACATCAATAGACCATCAGTCGTCCGCACGAAACACGTACCCAAATCTGGGTATCTCGAGGCTCTGAGAAGCATAGATGAGATGCTCAGCCACGAAGAAAGGAGGAGCTGTCAAACACCCACCTGGGTCATTGCTTTCCACATTCCATATCGTGTCCTGCCCAACTCAACCAGGACATCCTTGTCTTCTGCCTGAACTGCCTGGTTCGCCGGACCTGCTTCACTTCCAGAAATGATTCGTCCCTTTGCGATGAACGCTTCGACATCCTTCTTTTCGACACGGCCCTCCCGTCCGCTTCCTGGAGCGAGGACAGAGATATCAAGACCGTGCTGGCGCGCAAAATGACGCACGGAGGGGGTAGCGAGAGCATGATCCGACATCGACGACGTCGATGCCGTGTTCGTCGGATCAAGGGGGTGCTTGTTGCCTATGCGTTGGACGCTCGCCTCTGCCTCCGCATCTTCCTCAATCCGCTCCCGAGTCGCCACGGCCGGATCTTGCATCCCCTCTGGCGCTGGCGTGGCCGACACCTCCGAAGAGGACTCGGGATCATGCGCTTGATCGTCGTCCTGCTCGGCTTCGATGAGACAGAGTCCCGCGCCGACTTTGGCAATCTCGCCTTCTTGCACGAGAAGTTGTTTCACGACGCCGTCATATGGCGAGGTGATCTCGACGCTTGCCTTGTCGCTCTGAACCTCGCACAGCGTATCGAAACTCTGTACGGAAGACTGGGGTGTGACGGACCTGCACGACGCGTAGTCAAGGTCAGCAGAGAGTGCCGAAAAGAAGTGAGGCGGCGACGGACCACTTGATGACCTCGCATTCGGTGATGCCTTCGCCAATGTCGGCAAGCTTGAAGGTGTGGACGACCTTGCGAGCGGCGAGGAGGGCGTGAGCGGTGTGAAAGTGAGTGCGAAGGAGGGGACTACGGAGGAGGGCGCGTTGGATGCGGATGGTGATCATGACGAACTCGGGATCCGATTGGAGTCAAACATTTTTTTAAGTAAATAACTTGAAATATGGACCCGGGCCCGAACCGAATCGCACGCGACTTTGACCCGGCCCTTTGATGATCCTACTAGCCGGTGTAGTAGTAGTGACCATTGTGTTTTGAAAAACACAGTGACTAGGCTCATCTTTTTTTCAGTTGCTGGCATGATGAAGCGCAAACCCGGTGTGGCTTCCGCAAGTACTAGTACCCATTTCCATGGAACTAGTAACGATGCAACAGGTGAGTCAAACACTGGGATCATTGTGCCCAATGACGGTGTGTTATGGCAGCTAGACCGAGAATGAAGATTAACTTGAAAGGAACAAAGGAGGACCCTCGTCCCATCATCAATTAAACGCTACATCGTCAGAGTCGATCGAATAGACCCCACTTGTATGGTACGTACATCATCGACTGAGAGCTCATCTACGCTCATTTAATTACATCACTCGTTTCCACATGTCTAGCATGGCCTCCCGCGATCGGCTCGTTTCTTATCATTCAGGTCAGCTCATTGTGCCTGCGAGTCCTCGCCGCAAGCTCTGTTACCTGGCCCATCTCGTTCCCTCTTTTCAGCTTGCTAGATCCTGTACGAGTTCCACGACGATTTCGAGGTCAAGTCCCGGAAAACTCCTTCACGTCTTGGGTAGATAGCCCGTGTCAACCTTGCCAATGGTCCCTTTCCGTAAAACATGGGTATAACACTCTGAGTCGCAATAATCGATCTCGACGTTACATGTACATCTACTGGGAAACACTCCACGTTAGATCCAGGATTCCATCCGTCTCGGAACACGTCAGATGCCGATTGTGACTGCCCAGAACGAGTGGCATGGCATGGCCATCCAGATCATGAAACTGTCTAGGCTGGTAAACGCTGATAAGACAATTAATGTCGACGCACTGAATTGTCATAGTGTATCACAGTAAGTCGAGGCGTACATCGTACGCCCCATCACCACCACATCCCATTCGCCTTTGGCACAGCTTTTAGTGAAATTCCCCGTGGCTTCGAGAGCCATGAGAGGAACACTGGCATGATGATGACCCCTAAGCTTAGCAGCCGACAACGCTAGGCTCTGGTATCGTATTATCGATGTTGGTGCCTCCCCAGTCCTTTACTGATACGTTGCTCTTACGTTCCGCATGAATGTTTGCCCTAATCTCTGTTTCGACTTCGGCGTCGGTTCTAGACAAGTGTTTTATATTTGAAGTATTTTGTTGTTCAATTCCATGGCAGCGACTTCTTTGTGCCAGGTATTATCTGCCTGACATATGAGTACGTGAGTCACGATCAATGGAATATCCTTTCTCTTTAATTTCGAACGGTTTGTATTTGCTATTCTTCCTCGAAATGGTTTCATTGTCCTTCCATTGCCGGCTACGCGGTACGGTATGACTCATCATGATGGCTGCAAATCCTCAACTTCGGGTCGGATGGAGTCAGTGCTGCCATAGGTGGACTAGCGAAACGAGAGTCATTCATATAGTTATTATACTACCCCATCTTCCCATCATAGTGTACATGTACTATGGAATGTAACCTATCGAGTATCAGGCTGAGTACCTGGTTCGAGGGCGCAGTACCATAGAGTAGATAGTCTGACCAATCATCTTCACAAAGTTCCAAACGGTCTTCAGGCAACACAGTATGGAAATGTGCTCTCTTGGTCCCACTAATATCCTCCAAGCTACAGAGGCTGAAGCCGTAAAGTTGCTCCTGGAGGACTTGGATCGATGGCTCATCCAAGTCTGATGAAACTTGCATCAAGTTGGGGTGAATGCCATCTTGATCCGGCAACGGCAAGTCTGACTCCTCGTTCGCTTCGTCTAGGTCCTCCACTTCTGCGTCAACAAGGGGCAAGCCTTCCGCTTGTGCACGAAGAAATATTGTGTATGACCACCAAAACCCCGAGATCGCAACAAGTACCACAGAGTTTTGATGAGGGTACATCTGAAAGAGGTGGAGTGCTTGTTTCGTGACCTGATCACGCGCGAGTGACATGGGGATCGTGGCATTAGACAGACTTGTCTGGATGTCCTGGCAGCGAGCACCAGAGGCTTTAAGCTCGGCAAGTAAAGGAAACCCGAGGTACGTGACTCGCCGTGCGAGATGCAAGAGTTGGCTAGTGTTCTGTGGTCGAATGAATGAGATTTTGCGAGTGATCGCAATGTCGGGAATTCGGCAGCGATTGCGATGGGATGGAATGGAGGTACTTCTGATTGACTCCAACGTTATGTTTCCAACAAAGTCCTGTAGTTCATCCAGCTGTTCATCCTCCGTAGACAAGAGATGGAGGGGTGGCTGTGTGGTATGGGGTTGGAGCCCTTGGTGACCCAGATCGTACCAAAGGTAGATTTGAGGGGCGACGGACAATGAAACGTGTCCTGCAACAAGATCTGTGAAGATCTGTACCCCAGGGCTCGTACCATGGAGCCTCCAGATTTCGGGGGTTCCACTGCCTGCTGTAGGCGGCAAGTAATGACAGTAGACACTTGCGTTCAGCAAGCTGATTAAGTACATGACCGGGAAGACGAAAGGTTGTTCGATCGGACATGGCGCTGTGAGGTATATGATGATGGTATCAAGTATAGCGAGAATGATGGATGTGTCGAGAGTAGCACGTCGAGTTAGCGAAACAGGCTGGTTTTTCTGATGGTCGTAATGAGAAAGACAAGGAGATCGGATCGACTCGCCATATCCCAGCAAACACTGTGGTTAAGCCAAACTCCATTTGTTGAACAATCAGATAGCTCGCTATGGTTATTGCACGTGATCCTATTGTTCGACTCGAATACAAGTGTAACTTAGTCTCACCTGTCACCCACATTCACTTTATCACACACCTCCATGTAAGCTTTGGAGACACAATTCTTCAGTCTCGCTGACATTCTTTCAGGTCTACTGCAGAATCCTCTGTTCCCACTGAACTCAAACCCGCCTCGCATGCTACTACCCACCCATTCCGTGTGTATGGCTACAAGGTTACGCACGAATGGGTCTGGAAGTTTGGCAGGGACCACAACCTCGACCGACCAGGCATGAGTGAAGATTCACTGGAAAGTGCTGTTTTTCGACACTTCATCTTCCGCTTGCCTGGACTACAGCGACACTTCCTCGATGACCCGTCCGACACCGAATTTGGGTACAGTCATTGCCTTTCGATTGCGAACAACTGGAACCCGAAGAAACTGCCTTTAGTGGCTTCCCGGCTGGACCAATGGAAGGCCGTGCTGGGTACGGAAGAACAACCTAAGTGGTATATACCCACTCGCCACACAATACCTCGCATGTGCGTCCCTCGTGCCACTTCATTAGTTTCGACGATTGATCTGACCTCTACATGTTGTCAGCTGATCGTGTTCTTTCGGAGCAACGTTTCTCATTTATGTTATGGAATTACCGCATGATAACCAGTCCTTTGAAATACTTGTACTTGTGCTCATCAGCATCTCGAATCGCGAAGCAGCTTGTTCGATATTGAATTTGCTGGCCCTGAAAATCAGGTGGAACACTGCCAACCAAAGCTGGGAACATTCAGTATCAACATTGAGCAATTGCCTATCTCTTTCGAAGACTAACTAAATGTTTCTATTTGCGGCCCCTCAAGCTCAAGATCCAAGGTGCGGGGCTTCCCCGGTCATCAGGATCAAAGTCCGAGATGGACTGGAAACCCATTCCCGTTGATCCATTTTCAAGGAACAGAGAATAGGGCGCTGTTGGCTGTCAGAAATAATTTCAATCCTGCAATCTTGGTTCACTGCATGTACAAAATAAATGGAACATATTTCAAGAAAAGGCATTTCCCCGTGCCGTCAATGCTGTGTAC
This sequence comes from Hemileccinum impolitum, assembly GCA_003316335.1. NCBI lineage: Eukaryota > Fungi > Basidiomycota > Agaricomycetes > Boletales > Boletaceae > Hemileccinum > Hemileccinum impolitum. Next base: position 70,835 of record QFEQ01000456.1, read on the forward strand.
CACAACCAAACGTCCGTCTCTCACGTTCTCCGGTATGGCCTGACCAACAATGGAAGTTGAGCACGGCACGTGGAATCGCTCCGCAGAACGGGTCGCTGTAGGAGAGCTGTCCTGCTACAGACTTCACTCGCGGGTACGGCAAGTTCGAACTCGAAAGCACGTATGAGGGAAAACAAGATTGCCTTGATCCTAGTTTTTATATTAGAAGAGCGCCAAGAAATGTATGGGAGAATGTGACTTGCTCGACGAGCGAGAATCGATAGCCTATACATGCTCTTGGGCCACCATTGAAAGTTAACAGGTGACCCCATACACCCGGAACTTGGGAGACAGCCTCCGGTGTATTATTCCACCGCTCGGGTCTGTAGCACATCCATTACCAACCCCCCGGCGGAAAAAATATAGAGATAATACACACTTGAACTCGTGAGCGTCAGGTCCCCAAAGTTCCTTGGACCGGTTTATCGCCTGGATCGGTAGTGATATTGGGTCGCCCTTGGTAATCCTTTTCGAGGTGATGAAATGTTGTGCATGTGACCCTGCAAAAAAGGTACGACGTACGTGATTGTATCGCGGACAACACCGTAGATGTCCGTGTATGGCTTCGCGACAGGCAACTCATCATCCTTCATTGCGATACGCGAGATGGTTGGAACAGGCGAGTGCACACGGAGGGTCTCTCTCACGACTGAGTCGAGGTATGGAAGCGCCATAAGCTCATCCATGGATGGCATGTCAGTATCGACAGAAAGGAGCTCGTCCCGGAGCTTTGTTTGAACCTTGGGTGCTTGAGTCAAGGCATACAGTGCCCAGGTAAGCGCGGTGCTATTAGCCACCCCTTGAGTCCACGGATAACAATGACGCGTAATATCTTACCTCGTAGTTTCATGACCCGCAACAACAAACGTAGGGACTTCTGTAAAACATAATATGGCAGTGAGCACATGGGTGTAGGTGTAGTAGGGTACGCACGTGCGATGACATCCTTATCGGACAATCTCTGACTCTCGGGGTTGTCGGTGGCCATGTTTGCCTTCACCAACAGTGACAATATGTCTCTGCCATGTAAACCGTTCTTTTCAATCCCTCCATTTTCGATCGCGCCAGCGAGTGCGCTTGCTTTCGCATTCGCCAACAGTTCTCCACCAATTCGTGTCATGGTACGCTGAGCAGCTTGCATCTTACGGGTTTTGGCACTAGGCTGCAACCCATAAACTTGTTAGCTCCATGAGGATGGGGAAGGCACTAACAATAAGATGCAGGACTGGGATCAACCGCTGCAGAATATCGAGTATGGTAATCCTCTGGCTCGCTGAGAACATGGTTGATAGGGCTTCGCTCAGCTCATTCGGCTGCCCGCTTGTGTCGAGCGCATTAAAATTGTAGTTGAATCCTGTTTTTATATATATCAGCGATGTGGATTTGTTTCGCAAAGCGATCATACCAGTGAGGCCAATGATGTCAAGCGTCACTCTGCTCATCCAGGGTACGATGTCAATACGTGTACCGGTGATCGTTGCAGTAGGATCCCTGGAAATCTCAGAAACCCACAAATCACGAAGCTGGGGAAACATTTAACTGTGGAAAAGGACGAAGGGACAATACGCACATGATCAGCCTTTGAAAGGAACGACTCTGTGAGCGCACGAATATGTGCTGGGCCGAATGCAGGGTTCTGAACATTGTTCAATCAACCTGATTGCACGCTTTCTAGCAGCGTCAATTACCATTATGCATCTCTGTTAATGAAATTCTGATTCAGTTTGCGTCAATATGTCGGAGAATTTGTTACCAACCTGCTGACGATGTTGCATTCCCTCCACAATGAGTAACCCTATCATATCAGTGGTCAACGTGCATGAGTTGAGATGATGTGATGTCGATCGTCTCACCTTGCCCGAAAACTTGTTCCAAGGTGTGTCTGGTATCGGGCGGCTTCTGGAAGTCGTTGTTATGGACGAGCATATAGTTAACAGCACGCGTGTCCACTGTGACCAGTCGGTTTTGCTAGGTACCGAGTATAATGGAGTCAGCACACTGCCTCAACGTCTGTTATTGTAATGATGGAGACAAACATTCAAAAATCCCTTGTATTTCAGCGTGCTACCATAGTGTTCCACCCATTGTTCAATGAGTGCGCCATTCTCCTTATAACGAGTTAGGTATAGAGGAGATTAGATGGGCCAGTGACATACATCATTCGACAGATCGCGTAGATTTCCAAGAATCAAGCTTGTTCCTTTCGGTCCAGGTAGGTGACGCAGTGGAGATCTCCATAGATAATTTACGAGTTGAAGGACCTTCCAAAATGAAAAGGCAGCTACCAAAAAGACTGCAGAGGAAAATAAAATTCCAACTTGGGACATACTCTGCTGCACGCAGTTGCGGCTGGGGAAGGTGAGGGGTCTGGAGATAAGGCTCCAGCAACCGTACTATTTAAAGGCATTTCTGGAGAACGCTATCCACTCTCGTAAGGCATTCGATAAAATCGTCATGTAATGGAATCATGGTTTCCGATGACACACGGAGATAATACGGCGGCGGGGAAGTTTAAGATGCGCCGCAGTTGAGATAGCAGCTTGCCCACTCGAGATTGCACAACGCCCGTGGCAGTGTTTCTGGTGACGAATAAATGAAATTTTTATCGGTCATCACAGGATTCAAGGAAACCACCATACAGTCATTGAAAGAAGGCGAGCCTGGGGTTGAATACATCGTTCATGTGGTAAGCAATGTTTTCTCGCCTCCCAGTTTCCCCATGGACTGGGCGTTGATCACTAAAATTAACCAGTGGCGATGGCGGCCGTGGCGGTCACGACGGTGGTCACGCCAGTGGCACTGAAGGCATCAACTTATCTGATCCGAAGATTGGCAAGCATGAGTGGGAATAAGAGCTTACGATATTTCGCAACAGGATCGATCATGTTAGCATTCAAGTTAGTGTTACATTGGGCGCACCGGCAGCCATTCTAGATTCATTGTGGTGACGTTGAGGTGGGACATTGACACCAGCACATGTTCGTCCTCGATTAAAACTGATCACGATCACGACGCGCCAACTGTGCACTGCCATCATCGATCATCAACCTTCAGATGGCTGCGGATCACTGTGCTGGCAAGGCCGTAAGTCCGTTAGATGTTATGGGACAGCCCCCATCAAAAAAATTTACCTTCAGGGTTGTTACAAGGTCCTTTTGTAGGTGATCTCTTTTTGTACAAGCTATGCCACCACAGCTGAAAGCTACTAATCTACATCATGATCGTTGCGCTCAATGTCGTCGCATGGACCAAGTCACTACTGTTGGCAGCTTGTTATTTTACCACAGGTCAACTTGTCATAGTACGCGCTCGTTTCGCTCCCTGGAGAATCACACAATATGTCGCTCAGCTCGAGTTGGGAGCATGAAGATTCCCAAACCCTCTCTTCTAAGTCCTCTTAGAGGTGCTGGCTTCAAAGTGCCATTACATACAGAATTGTTATCTCTCTGTACTTTTCGTCCTTCCATCTGTTCGCTGGCTCGCAAAGGCGCGTACCATTCGCTCATTCGCCCTCCTGTTCGGCGCTCTGTCTATTGGTCTCGCTCGCGGCGTTCATCGACGATAGTAATTATCTGGACGGTCCGAACACGTTGGGCTGAGAGCAGTCCCGTACCCTGAAAGGGGTAGGAATGAAGGTTCTCCCTATGGCGCGGGTGGCTTGCCTCCTAGGGCTTCTGCTGCTATCGATCCCTGTCCCGATCCCGGCGTACTGCTCAGGTTCACCCGGTATAGCGTCCGTGCCAAAGACCAGGGCAACGCCGTACCAAAAATGTGTGTTTCGAAACGTGTATAGACGGAGTAAAGGATGACGCTCCAGTAGATGTCGATGTGATACGTCCACGACGTTTTCGATCCATGATGCAATCCTTCGTCAACGTTTCGCCCACCTCGGGCTCATGCTATGAGAATAACAAGTGATCGTGCAGCGCATCCCCGGCCTCGTAGTAAGTCACCTATCCCTTTCCTCCCCTTCCCCGATATCCCTTGTCATTTTCTACCACATCAAACCCAACAACGAGTTTGCGCCTCCCGCCATATAATCCGCAGAAAACTGGCTCCCGATGGAACTCAACGGTCCTTCGTGGGATGTACCTATACCTTCCCCGGGCCAGAAAAGGGACCCTCCTGGCATTTGAGGCCATTTTAGATCAGGATAGTCGTCCGCGTGGTCTCAGACCAAGTATCCATTTTCTGTACCGAATCTACTACTAGCTGCCGGAGGAATGCTTGACATAGAATTTCAGAGACTCAACTCATAGTCGGGTGATGTCCATGACGCACTACCACCAGCGCCATGATCTTCCCCAGTCCTCTCTACCATTTGTATATCTTCTCCCTGCTCCACCTAGATCTTCGCTGTGCCCGACGTCTGCCAAGATGATCGCGCTGGCAGCAGCACCGTGGATCGATGATGCAAAAGCAATGTCGCTTCCACGTCTGCCTTGAAGACCGTGCGCATAAAGGGCTCACAAACCCAAGATCGATCGGGGGACGAGCGTGTATACGATGGTGTCAGTGGTAGTAGTAGTACTCACCATTCTTCCTGTGGCATGGCTGCTGCGAAATACAGTGTTTAGAGGAGCGACATCACTAGAATGCCATTCATCAAGTCCGATACAGTTGCCACGACACGGACTGGGTGTGTAGCATCGTCCTTGTCAGCAATAGTATGCGTGAGAGACGGTTAGCACTGGTTGCCTCGTTGGTAATATAGGAAGCTCGGCCCGTCACTGGCGATGGCTCTATCACGAAATCATGGTACCTGAGGACCTTATGAAACTGCCTACCGCCGGAAACATTCAAGTTGTTATCATCCCAAGTGAGCCAAATAGAACGGTAGTCAGCCAGGTGCCAGAACACTTTATATAAGAGGCCAGACAAGCCACGAGGGTAAAACGTTGCTAGGATTGTTACATTTATACCTGAACAAAAGTACCTGTATTGAAAGGAGCAGCATCGCATAAAATGAAAGGGTGAAGGTCAAGTTGTGTGACTCTTTACGAGGAGGGCGTTCTTGAGCCTAGCGACCGTTCTCTCTATTCCAAGAATATCGATCGTTTCAGGTACGGTTGGACCGGTCTGGTGCAAATAGCCGGTGTAAGAGGTGGGGATGCGAGAAAAAGAAACGAGAAATGACCAACTTTCATCGCGGTCAAAGCGTGCCGAAGGGCCGTCATGAACACTTTTTGTTTGAGCCCAGTCGCATCGCAAGCGGCGCGGACCAGAGACGAGAGATCGGAAACACCACACCAATCTGGCTCAGCCAGGAGATGGTGGATGGTGACATCCAGAACACGACCTGTGTGAGTTAGTGGTGGGTCCAATGACAAATAGGGAACACGATGAGGGGGATGGGTGGTGCTTACGGTATTCGTCACTTGGAATTGACTTGCGCATAAACTGTGCCTCGGGGGTCGTATAATTTGGATCGACGAAGAAGTAGGGAGCCAAGGTGGGCACGTCCTGTAGGTTGGTTATCCGTCCCTGGTCATAGAAAAAAAAACGCTTTCAACTGTGTCATCGATATGGGCCGGGTATCCTTACGTGCAAAACGTGGATAACCTTGGTGATGTATTCCGGGGTCGTGTGTTGGCTGCTGAGACGTCAAGCGAGCGCAACATTCTAATCTATCCTGCTCGTACCTAGATGGGAACGAGGCTCGGACGAGATCGCATATCCTGCGTGCATGGAGCAACGTGCCTTCATCATTCTTCCAACTGCGCATAAGGTGGTGTTTATTAAGGTATTCGAGTTTTGCAGGCTCCAGAACTTGTCGACGGTGCGTTAAGTACGCAAGATCGAACTATTTTTCAGGTGTAACGTAATCGAATCAAGGGTGCTATCAAAACGCACCTGTTCAGTAAGTTCCGGCAGTGTCAGGACAGCCGTGCTTTCGGGGCTGCGGGGAGAAGCGGAATCCGAAGGAGATCGCGCTTGTCCCCAGCCTGCCAAGGCTAGCCAGTTAGTCAATGCCTCTGGTTCCCATCCTCTTTTCTAGCATTCTAGTTAAATATGGGTTCGGAGATGGATAGCATGAATGCCCACTTACCATGAACTCTAGGACCGCAACATCACCCTTGCGTTTGGACATCTTGGAACCGTCAGGATTAAGTAATATGGGGAGGTGCGCAAATTGAGGGGGTCTGAGTGAAAGGCAGGAATACAAGTCGAGGTGTAACGGAAGAGACGGAAGCCATTCCTAAAGGAATATGTTTAAAGCGTTTACTTGAAGAGGTGGGCGGAAGAGACTTGCCTCTCCTCGGATTACGTGGGAAATGCCCATCTCATGGTCATCGACGACGGAAGCAAGGTGGTAGGTAGGAAACAAGTCAGACTTGAGGAGGACTGGGTCGGTCGGAAGAGAAGCATGAGCATCCCGTAAAGCCCCAAAAACGATATCGTGAGTCGAAATACGTTTAGGAAGCTTGTCATCCTGGGTAAACAGTTGAAAATTTGGAGGGTAAAGCCGATACTGAGACAATGACACACGTTGAGTCTGACGATGGACTTTTCGCCGGCACGGACGCGTCTTGCAGTCTCTTCTTCGGTGAGATGAAGGCAAGCTTTGTCATACGTAGAGTTGGATCCGGCACGAGCCAACCTCTCCCTCGTGGCGGCGAGTTTGGCTGGTGAACAGAAACAGCGGTACGCGTGACCCGACTATAGGAGTGGGTGAGAAGGAAAAACGTGATCGGAGAGTGCATACACCTACCTCCAGGAGACGATGTGCATACGAGCGATACAAGTCTAGACGCTCCGACTGCGGGAACATTAGGGAGGACGGAATTGACGATAATCACGTACCTGATGATACGGTCCATGCGAACCGTCTAATCCGGGGCCTTTGCATCACTGTCAGGGTTTTGGTCGCGAAGGCTCAAAGCCTAGGGTCGGCCCTTACCAAAGTCATAGGAGAGCCCGGCCCAAGCCAACGCCATCCGAATGCCGTCAACAGCTCCAGGGACAAACCGCGACTGTACAGACACGGTGTCAGACTGTGAAGGCAGAAAGTCAGAAACGGTGGCGCACGGCGTCTGTGTCTTCGATTCGAAGTATCCATTGACCGCCGTGTTTCTTTGCGAAGAGATGGTTGTAGAGGGCTGTTCGAAGACCTCCAAGGTGCAAGGCACCGGTCGGGGAGGGAGCAAAGCGTAGCAAGACCGTCATGTCGATAGAGAGCCACGGCGGTTAGTCCCGGCCCGGTGAGACAACACCAAGCCATGTGGAACTGCTACTAACACGGTCGCGGCATGTCAGACTTGACCGTTCTCGTCTCGCCTACACCGTATTATCCTAACCAGAACACGTCCAGTTTCAATTTCGCCCGTCGCAGTCAAAATGACCTTGGCCGACCAGTCATGGTTGTGCTCGAGAGCGCCGACCCAGACGAAGACGGCCCCCCATCGCCTGTCGAAGTCTCTAGCCTGAACGCAGCGTTGCTTTCTCCCCCGAGGAGAACCTACAGAGCATCGAGACCCTCTCCACGCCCTGCTTCAGCTCCTCCTCTCACACTTCTGCCATCCTCCTCGGAATCACTCAATACTCCACCCATAGCAGACGTGCCAAGGCGCGTGTTCTCTTCATCCACACCCACAGATAGAAGCGAGCTCTCTCGCCCACCTCCCCCACTTTGTGAGTGCATATGGTGTTCTATCGATCAATCGATGCTATAATGATATTCGCAGTTCGGCCGACCACGTTTTGGCGAAAAACAAAACGGTCAGGTGTCGCAGGCGCCTCGTACTCCCCATCATCACATCTTATCCGTCGGTCTACCTTCATTGCCGCCGGCCTTTCGTTGGACAAGCCCGAGGCAGATCTCTCTGCTCTTGGCGTGGAATCACGAGTCAGGTTCATAGTGCTTGGTCCCGACTACAACCCACAATAGTGAATCTCCCCCGCAAAGAAAGCATGGTGTATATACAATCACTTGGTACAAGATCTACTATTCCCTTGATTTCTTTGCCCATATTACCCACAGGTATCACCCACCGGTACAGAATCAACCAGGCGATCCCATCGGTATCAAACACTTCATACGATTACTGGTGGCCATACTCTGTGGCGGGAGATACCCCGACTTCAACTGCATTGCTTGAGATTACCGCGGACACCAATCCGGATATGACTGCCGGTGCTCAGGTCCCCATTCCATCAAGCGACATTCCTACTGCTTCTCTAATCCAAATCACTGCATTACCCCCAGCGACGACATCACCCCAAGCTATCTTACCAAAGCTTCCATACCATAGCCAGGTCAACATACTCTATCTCATACCTTTGTTCATCGCACTCGGTGTCGTTCTCGGCGCCATCACTGCCGTAATCTCGCTCAAATGCCGAGAGCGCCGACGTCGCTTCCATCGTACTTCAACTCTGTTGCCCGGTCCTCCGTACGCCCCTCCAGAAAACGACGTCGAGGATCGTCTACTTGTTCATGGATACCCAAGCATGGAGCAAGTTTCTCTTTTTGCTGCCAGCACTCCAAGTAAATTTACTGTTCATGGTTCGCGATACACACCCAAGCCAACTCTCGCGTGGCAGGCTCGTGATACAGCTCGGCCACCTTATTCTCAGTCGACTTATGCCCAGACTATCATTCCCTCGAGCGATGGAGAGAGGTTCACGGTGGTCCCACAGGAAGACCCGTTCCTTGCGCCATCTGACCCGGTGGCTATGCGGAAGTCTCCCACTCTCGCTTTTTCATCGATGCGCGTTTTACCATCAGTACCAGAACCCACCTCCGGAGACAGCTCAAATTACCACAAAGAAAAGGATACTAATCTGCCGAAGCCATTCCGACGCAGCATGTTCGACATCCTGAAACTCAAAGGTCCTTATCGCCCCGAACTTAGCGTACGCGACCAATATTCCGTCCTCGTGCCGGACGATGAGACTATCCATAAGACCTCTACAAGCCGAGTACACACAGTTAACAACTCAAGGGAAACCTCCTTCGCTGGTGCAAGCCGTTCCCGCAGTAAGCGGCTCTCCCTGGATGGTGGTTTTCACGCCGGCGAAATGGAGGATGCGCTCGGGTTACTTGGCTTCCAGGACGACAAACAAGATCTTGTTTCTGACGCAGTGATTTTGCCAAAGCAGATGCATCGCCTCGAGGATAGGACTTCTTCTTTTCCCAGTCGGGGTGGAAAAATGAGGAAGCCGCGCAAGGTAACACCTTTCGCCACAGAATCTATAGACTCACCGAAGGAGGCAATACACGGAAACGAGTCAGTAAATATGCGTAGGGACGAAAATGATGAAGAGACATACCACGACATCTATACAAAGGCACCTCAACCCCGTCGATCCCGAACTCCGCACAAAACCAGCAGTGCCTCCAGGCGGTCTTCAGTCACCGATACACATGCATCCATTCTCCCTCTCAGCCCGCCGTCGTTGATGTCCCCACCGCTCGAAAAATCACTCTTTTTTACCTCTTCGTTTTCCTCGAGCGTATCACTTGTGGCTTCCATGAATTCTTTTGGCGCCACCGATGCCCCGCCCTCGCATCACAAGAAGAAAAAGGCAATGAAAAAGCTGCGGACCAGCCAGTCGGAATCTCCTTTGCCTTATCCCTCATACCCTGACCACGTTCGTGCGCAGCAAACGCCGCGAAAGGGTTCCGCCTCTGCTGATATCAAACGATGGAGCCTTTCCCCCCGTTCCCCCAACCCTAAGGGTCGTTCTACGAGTGTGACGCATCGAGAGAGCGCAACGGGCATGAGTTCACTCGGGTCGTTATCCCCAACAAGTCTTGCGATCGCCTTGGCTTCTTCCTCAACCTCGGATATGCTGAACAAAGTCAACGACATCGTTGCCCAGGGCTATACCCAGAGGCGGATGTCCGTAGGAGGGGGGGGAAATACTGGAGGAGACTTGCCTGATTCTCTCTGATACTTGTGTACCGCATTCCTTAGTCATGTCAATGGTGGTTTGGGGGATACAGAGGGAATCCGTCAGTGACAGCATGACGACGAAGATGTGCTCCGATCTAGCTGTATAACTTGTACTATTCTACAATACTATCGACGGCTTGCCTCATGGACGCGTCTGGTCACCAGCCTATCTACAGTAGCCTATCTACAATAATCTGAATGCCATCCCGCAGTGTCGATTGTGTTCCGGCAAGAAAAGTTGCTTGTGTAAGTTGCCATACATGCCACGGACGATAACAATGCATTCTACTCGGATTCACGACAATGAAACACGCTCGAGTCTATCCCGCGTACAGAACTTTCACAAGGGCGGTAAACCTCCAAGCACCTCCAAAACATCCAACACCAGGCCAAGCCCGATCAAGCCAAAGCTCTCCAAGCCAAAGTTTTCTCCCAAAGACGGGGACGAACTCGCTTTGTCAGTGCTGAATTTCCACATACACCATGCAACGGCGAGCTTCTCCTTGAGCACGCTCTCCGGAAGATCCTCCAACTCCCGCCTTCCAACGAGCTGTTCCTTGATCCCCTGGACGAGGACTCCCACATTATCTCTCATCTCACGCAACCGGCTAGACCGGTACGCCTTTTGTCTGCACCTGGCCAGGATGGTCCCAATGACGAGTTCTTCTTCGCTCAGTCGGGATCCGGGCGTTTTAGACAGAGAGTAGGTGCTCGATATGTATGTGAGCTCTTCGCGGTACGTGTTATACAAGGAATCCATCCATGTCTGTGTCTGTCCACGCAACCCCGGGAGGTGACGACGAACATGCGGATAGAGAGCCTCGGAGATCGGGTGTTCCTGTGTATTGCTCTGATACTGGGGAAAGGTGTTGGGCATATCGTCCAGAACGATGTTGCGGTAGAGATGACCAAGTGCGCGATCGGATTCGTAATGATCTGAAGGACCAGATGTATCTTCGTCTGCCTTGCTCCAGTCGGGGTCGAACTTGATGAGCTTCCTTGGCATGTCCCGGATATCCACTTTGTTCCCGTTCTTGGGGTAGTCAACAGCCCAGCTGTGCATTTCTGCGAGCTTGAGGCAATCGGGATCGAGCGTGCCGAGCTTCATCAGACGCATCGTAAGCTTAGACGACAAAAAGTGGAGTAGAACATACTTTGGATTGATCTGTTCGTCATAACAACTTAAGACAGCGTGCAGTGCATCTCGGAAAGGCAACTCACCTGCGATCTTGATGTGTTTGTTGGCGACCCGTCCCTACAGCTCACTTTTGAGTACCCGAGCGACATTCAAGCACACAAAAGAAGAAGAGGAAAAAAAGGGTGCCTACCACGACATCTGAATTGATATATTCCACGATAAAGTCACAGACATCATCGATTGTGCTGGGTCTGCCGAGCTTGAAGGGCTCTACCGCAGGATAACAGGCAGGATCGTGATGTTCTGGAACCAGGAGATCTCCGTGTTGAATGATTATATATTTATCACTGAAAGCCATTGAACTGGGTTGCTCGCGAAAATGCGCAGCCGGGCGGCGTACCCGTCGAGATCACCACCCGCCAAACCATTCGGCAGTGACCAAGTTCCTTAAGCGATGGTCATCGTTCCAGATACGAGACACTAGTTAGGATCACACTTACCAGTGCTCGAGAATACGACGACGTTCTTGAGATGACCGAATAGGCATATGTGATCTTTCGGGGGACGTCCAATAGCATATACTCGTTGTACTATTTATTCGTGAGTGATTGACACTACACACTTTGGAGGAGTCGCCCTACCGTCTCCAGGATGAATGACGGGGTTTCGAAATATAAGACACATCCCTTGGAGATAACGAGGCTGCTCATCATCGGGACTTTGCACGCATGCTACGAGACTTGTTCAAGTTATCGTTTTTGGTAATTACTGGATCGAATGCGTACCGAAGATTTTCCCTTGGGGTAGGCAATATACATTTTGCAGATTGTTTTTCACATACGCTGGACCCTCGTCCGCCACTCCCACAAGCATGTAGCTGTCTGGAATCTGGATGCGAGCCTCATATTTCACCGCGCGTAAGACGTGGCTGATTGCGCATGCACGGAGCCGTGCGAAGAACGGCGTGTCTAATGGTCGCTGAAACCGATTTGGTTTTAGTTCGAGATCCAATGTACTCAGTCTTTTGAGAATCATGGCAAGTCGGAAATTATAACATAGTTGGCTAGACTCCAGAAGTTTCGCATATAGAGCTGCGGAATCATGGGCCATTCGTGTGGCAGCCACAGCATCCTTCTGAAGTTGCAGGAAAACCTCCTTCGGCGCACCGCGGTCTTCAAGTATCATCACTAATGGTCTATGGTGTAGCCAACGTGGTGAGTATCTCCATACAAAGAAGTAAAAACCGACGCAAACCTGTTAAGGTAAGGAATGTTGGGCCTGCCGAAGGAATCAGCGATTTCTATGGTTCCATACTCCTCTCCATGGACGTCAAATTTATTCATCGAAGGCCGAACACACATGTGAATGCCCTCTAATCTCGAATCCACAGAAACGACGCCCTTGCATCCCAGGAAACGAATCTGATACTGTACAAACATTTAGCGAGCGTCACGAGACACTGAATCTGAGGCTTACGGCAGAAGGTACGACAGAATCGACAAGAAGGCTTGGATTATCTTCGCACAAGGCATCCCAGATCCGTTCCGCCAATTGTGGGGATATCGTTCCAACGCCGTCCGTAAAATTGATACCATTCTCTACAATATCGGGTACCACAGACCACTGATGTCTCCCGATACGAACGGAAGGATCAGTTCCAGAGAAAGCTTGCTAATCAATGGTCAGTAAGTGGCGAATAGATCAGACGGCCTCACCCACCGCCATTCGTGCCCCATACTTGGACGGACTCGTTATGACTCCACTGAAATCTCCGAGGGATTTACGGATTTTCTGGGCAGTCACCCAGCCCTTTGTTGGATGATGAAATGGGTTGACGTACCAAACAGCATGCTCCTTGAGCGAGGATGACGAATAACCCAAGAACCTAAAGTTTCTTCCACCGAGTTTGAATCCCTTTTTCAGCAGCGTACCCACACGTTCCTGCATATGTGAAACACTATCGGCGTCTCGTTCCCATCTACATGGGAGGCGATCTTCATCACGAAAGTCGACGCGAAGAAATCGATCTTCATAGCCCCCATATTCACGTATGACTCTATTGGTTTGAGTGATAGTTGGGCCTTCCAGGAGCAGCCGAGTTGGTGTGAATGTAACGTGGTGACAGAAAAAGCGACCCCTTGAAGAAGACGTTCGCATCCCCTGAGTTCTTTTCTTTAGCACGCTCTCGAAGCATTCAGATATACGTTCCCCAAAAGGACGACGAGCAGCAGTTTCCACAAAGCACCGCATGAGGTCACCTGCCGAATCCCTGAGAGCATGAGTCACTTCTTCAATTCGTGGACGAAGCTCGATCAGTTCGGTCGTGTTTGCAACTGAATTATGCAAAAGGGCTTCAACCTGAAATGCAACTCGCCAATTCGAAGAAAGAGGCGGGGATTTTAGCCATGTCGCATTTTCACGAAGTCTTTTCCTGCAGAAAAACATTTGGTGGCCATCTGCTTCGACCGTCACACCCAGCTTTGGTGGGCGTAGGGACGAGGTCTGACAGTAATACTCAAACCGCTCGAGGACATCGCTAGCATCATATAGTACGATGCGTAATTGATGTGCATAGGGAGCAATTTCTTTGTGACCTTCATCCACCGATCCCACACGAAAGCGATGTGTTCCCTTCTTTGTGGAGGGGTGGTGTATCATCTCTTTTTGGATTATGGGAGGCGTGAATAAATCAAAGCAGACATCTCTCATTATTCGTCAGAGACAGTTCGACCATGATACAATCACTCACAAGGGCTCCCCAATTCACGTCCCATCGCCATTTTGTGGATACTTGAAAATTGAATGACGAGATGAGAGAACAATTCTTCCCGGTTTTGATCGCCGATCTAGTACGGTTAGCAGGTTGGCTAGTCGACTTATCTGTGGCGGGCCTCACTTGCACTCGAAGGGACTTGTGCTCATACTCAAAGAAAAGTAACCCCCTGCTCCGAATGCTAAGATCTTGATCCCATTCAATGGAGAATGAGCGGGGGTCTTGAGGGCAAGTACTTTTCGGTAGGTAGAAGGTACCTGGTAACCCACAGTAAGATCATCATCATCCACTGCCGTCTGGACTGGTCGAGTCAACAGACCAATTTGAACGTATGTGATGTCAAATGGGTCGCAAAGAGCATTGATCCTTTGTGTGCGATCTCTTGCGATACAGGGATCTATGAAAGGGGCCTTTTCAAGTTCAAGAAGTAAGGATTTCTCGATCGGGTTTCTAGTAGGGGTGAACTTGAGCTTTCTCCTTCTCACTTCCACGGAGATCAGGTTCTGATCATTGAAGCGCTGAAAGTTTCTGCCAAGCGTTTTCGTCAGCGTGAATTTCCCAGTTCCATTGTTTTGTATGCCACATTCCAGCCTCTTGTTGAGTTGGACCTTGAAGTTAGGCAGACGTTCCCTTGGTCCGGTGACGAAGAGGCCAGGACAGACGTGTAGAACCTGATTCGCAATCTCAGTCGTCACCTCCCATTCATCGGCTCTGAAATGGACGTTTTCTATGCAAAATTCCATTATAATGTGACTGAAGTCGCTGTAGTCAGCAATGAACGGATGTAAGCATGAAGTCAAGTCGCTAGGTGGACCAGGCAAGTCCGAGTCGTCGATAAGGGCGGGACAGGCCGCGCGTGCGAAAAAGGAATGCTAAGCCTTTCCTCCTTCAAGTTAACCCACGTATCTAAATATCCTTGCCATCGATTCGCCTCCTTGTATCAGGTACAAAACTCATCCGAAGTGAACCCCATTTCGAAGACGTTCACGTTCCGTTTCGGTTTCGAAACCTCCATGCAGAAAACGAACCAGCATTGTGTCCGCCCAACCGTGTCGAGAGCGGCTCTGAATTCCCCAGCTACACACGGTGTTGGACCCTGAGGCTGAGGAGAGGTTTGGCTTCTTCCTCTCGATCTTGCTTTTTGACATCACCGTAGTCATTTGACGGTGCCCTTACGGTATCTTCGTTCTTGGGATGGGCCTGGGTCGCGATAGCTTTGTTGGAGAAAGACCCTTAATGAGCCGGAGTTGGCCCCTTCTGCGCCGTGCGAAGAGCCGATGAGACAGCCACAATCCGCGGAGAAGTGGGACAAAGTCCGGGTTGAGGGAGTCGAGATTGCGTTGCAACAAACCCTTAGAGGAATACGTCACGGGCCATAGTGTTGAAGTGGTCCGCGGTGAACGTAGGGTACACAAAATGATCCATCGCCCCGACCTTGAAAGACGAATGATTTCCCGTCTTTGCGTGCACGATCTTCTCGAACTCTGCCTGGACTGCAACGAAGGGGAGTTGTAATCCGACGAGATGGTTGAGCGACGGCAACAGGATGACGGCGCACGTCTAATTCAGCGATGATCAACGGTCCTAATGCATCGATGAGGCAAAGGTCGACAATGTTGCCAGAGAGCTTCGGATCCATCGTTTTCGCAGACAGATGGAATGAACCTGACGGGGGGAAGACAGAAAATGCGTATTACCGATTGTTGAATGGCATCGGTGGACACGACAAGGTGGACAAGAGCAGAACGGGTGAGACGAAGAGCGTCGAATTCATTGCGTACCCTCTGTGGGGACTGGGATATCGTCATCTGTGCATAGGTAAGCTTTGTGGACGCTTTCTGTTCTTCTCGGCAGAAATGATCATCTTTGACCTACTCCTTTGAGCATCGTGCATTCAACTTTCGCCTTGTCGACGCTCCTTCCTGGCCCGGTTGTCCTGGATCCAAACAGAGGTTCACTTTCCGACCCCACAGTGCAAAGTAATAGGTCGGCTTACGGGGTCACACGTCTCTCCCGAGTCCCGAATTTTCAGTCGATCGAAGGATTTCACCCCAGAGGTAGGTAAGTTCTGTTTCCTTCTGCATCACCCTTTGTATCAAGGGGCTGATCATCCGCGGAAATATGTCGTCCACGACCGCGAAAAAAGCAGGTCGAGATAGAGTAAACATGCCTCATTCCCAGCCTTGGAACTCAGACTGGCTTTCGGCTTGAGCAAGGGAAGCGGCATGGATGAGGGTGTGGGCACTAGTGACGAATCATTTCCGACATACAGAACCTTCCTGACGAATATGACGGCCACCACTCGGTTTCAGCGTTGCATTCTGCGCAAACAACGAAAAAAGGCGGGTTCAAAGAATGAATAAGACAGGATATATCATGAGGAAGGTGCCTCACCCGATTCCTGAGCTCCTATGTCTTGGTATTTTCAATGGAATATTTCTCCCAGACGGTCGTTGTATTGACGCGACTAGGTCTGCAGGAATTATCCATGCTTGCTCACTTGCCAGTATCAACACAGAATCTGATATCTTGAGAGCTGTCACCAGTGGGTGAAACCAGAAGTATTCGTTATATGCGATTCGATACTCCGATGTCAGAGGTGCAGCAGGACAAAGAAATCAACCTTGACAGACTCTCTTCTTTCCTGACGGTGAGATTATGGATCCTTCACCTTCTGGTTTGGCCCTTTTTTTGTTGCGAAGAAGCTCGCGGACGGGGTAGAGTTTCATACCACCTGCCTTGTGCCGCCCACTGTCAAGATAGGATAAAGCTTCACCATGGATACGTTCCAGAATGATGTCGTCAATCCGAAGGATAGGATAGGATGCCTCTGCGTCTCGATAGCTCTCTTGGAGTGAGTCTGCAAACTTTCCAAGCTCATAGCAGACGGCTTTGCATGGCTCTGAGAGCGCTTTGTAGGCGGACCCGAATACTGAAGGATTTGTGAAGAAGTCCCGACGGGTAATTTGGCCAACCGCACCAGGAAATGCCACCTGGAAACTTTTTTGCTGGGCCTCCAGATCAACATTGCCGCGATTGTCGTTCGTGTAGTAAAGCAAGACCCAGGCAAAGGCCCACCACACAGATTCAACGTCATGCAAGAGATTCATGCGAAACGGTGCACCGATGGATTCGTAGTCGGCAAGGATCGATATGCCCCCTGGACGAAAAAGGTACTCCTGTGCTTCCACTTCCAGGGCCATGAAATGCATCGTCCCCTACAGCAAGTTCGGGAGTAAGATATATTATCATCGTGAAACTAATAGTCTCACCGTTCGAACACCATGGTCGACGTCGTACTTGGAATCCACTTTTCTCGCATACTCGAAATCATTCAGCTTGCCGATGCACCCATCATCATCGTCTACCCATATTACGTTTCCAACGCTGAAATTGCGATAAACCCAACCCACTTTGTGCAGATAGTATAAAGCTGATGGTTGCATAAGTAGCTGCACAAAATAGTATGAGCTATCACCTCACCCTTGAGCCCATCATGCAAACAACTCAGGTTGTCAGCCAGAACGGTCATGTCCTTGGCAGCGACTCCAACATCCCAGAAGACTGTGCGCACGTGCACTCTGCGCGGAATTCCGTTGCTCTGTCGCCGAACAATACCCGGTTGTGCGGGAAGTGAAGTAGACAATTGGTCGGAATCGGGCACATCACCTATGCTGGATAAATGCCATGTTCCAGATAGAGCGGGCACGAAATCAACGGGTATCCACTTCCAGGCAGTACTACCCTCATCTCCAGCCACCGGGTTCAGTGTCTCACCTGTGGCACCAGAGATTTCGACACTTTTGCAGAGTCGGATTCTAACAAAGTGTTTCTCTGCATCAGCCGCCTGATCCGCTGACAGCCCCTGCCTACAGGAAGCCAAGATCTCGTTTAAGATGTCGCCCTCTGATTGACGGTTGGCCTCTCTCCAGGAATCTTTGATGGCGAGCCTCTTTCCCTCGGCGTCCGTGGCTTCGTAAACACGGGATGCGCGACCAACCATAGAGTCTGCCCCATAGGTAGCCAGTTCCCGTGTTGTCGTAAACACATCATTCTCAACTGTGAACTTGTATTGATATTCCTCCCCATCGAAAATCCGCTCGACGGTGGGATCCCATCCAAGCCCTTCCTTGGTATCAGTTGTAGATGCAGATCCAAGAGCGTAAAAGAGAGACAGGACATCATCGATACTCTAAAAAGATAATGACAATCAGCACCTGAGTATACAGGGTACACGTAACGTTGACATACGTTTAAGAAGTCGATAGGCTCCGAAACTGCAAGAAGTGCACGATTACTGAGCCAGAGTCTCAGTTGCGTGCCCTCGATTGAAATACCAAAGGCGAATCGACGACAGGGATCCTCACGCATGATATTGTGAAGGCTCCAGATCATCTTCTCTTCGTCCTAAAGCAGATCTTATAAGGCGATGTCGAGATGATTTACAAGGGCTTACGTCTCGCAGTGTGTTGACATCCAGGGTCTTCTTGAGCTTGAATGGCACGGCAATGTCAAACCAATGAGTCGTGGTCGGAGGGTTTTCGCAGCAGAGCACAAGGTATCCATCCGGACGAGAAGCATTGTTGCGCTCTGAGAGAGGCTTCCTATTTGGATTTTCCAGGTAGGACACTCCAGAGTTTGGCACTTCTGCTAAGATGCTAGAGATGATGCGACCGAGAGGCTCAAACGTCGCATCTTCACACATTCGCGATTTGGCGGGGGTGGAGCTAAACTCTCTCCACTGAGGACCAGCGTCGTCAATAAGACGACGGTCACGAAGTTTTATGCGCATCTGGTGCAGGTCCTGCGGAGATGGCATGGCACCAACACACTTCACTAGGTTATTGAACGGGACCTCCAGATACCTTCCCAGATCTCTGAGAACAGCAGTGCGGCCTAGCTTCAGGTCTCCCATGCGAAAATCAGTTTGTGAGGTGACTGAGTCGGCCATCGAGTAACTCAGTCCGGGAGTTGAATAACACTTAGTATTTGGCTTCGGGGAAAAGTCCTCAATATTCAATGGCTACACCATTATCGTTCCACTGACTCACCAAACTGTGTTTGCAAGTACCATAGTATTAGTGTTGGAGTTAAAAGTGAGCGTTTCAAGTTGAAACACTAGTAACAAACTGGTGGCAACTCTTTATGTAAATTTGCGTGACATAAGCATTAGGCTACTAGTAGTAGTAAGCTAGGCAGCTCGACATCGAGCCCCATCTGAGCTGTTCTTTTCATGGCTTCATGGTCGTCGCAGACATACATGACAGTCCATCAACTTAACTGGGATTTCGTTTCTGTGGGGTGAAGGGGAACTCACATGGTGGAGATGTGCATTTTTTTCTAAGTGTGTGGCCGTGTTCCTCGTTATCCCTTCCAACGTTGACCTGCGGGCCAGGCAAGGACGAAGATAATGTTCTTTCGTCTATTCTGAAAATATGGGATCTTGAAGAGATAGATATGAGGACCAACTTGTCCATCTTCATGCCGCAAAGGCGCAGCCCACCCGTCCTGTGTGCTCCAATTCTGTTCTATCCTTATGCAGACTCACTGCACTAGTATAGGTCACGACCTCGCGTCAACTATGACTGCAACCCTTCTAGTTTCCTTTCTGTCCATCAATCTTGCAGATGGTACCGTTCTCCTGTATCGCTATCTTTGTTGTCGTCATCTGCTCCAATCCTGAAACCTACGGGAATGGGTACTGTTGTGATACTGTGAGACACCAAACAACTTGGAGGACGACAAGGATACCTGTACTGTTTCTCGCTTGTTTGTGGATTCGAACAAGACTACTCGAGCCAGTGCCGTCGTCGACAGGCATTTGATTCGAGCATGGATTCGGAGCTCAGGTGGTCATGGGCAGTGTGTTTTGTAAGGCCTGCCAAGAGATGCAGCGCTTGAATCGGGACCGCACTTGGATTGAGCTGCAACTGGTGCTGATCTTGCGTCGTAAGGTTCACCAGATGCACAGTGTAATTCACCATCGAGCCTTCCTGTGATGTCTGCCAACATGAATTTCCCCAAAAAATTGCCACGATGACATTCGGAACTACAGTGTTGCGACGAAGGGTAGAGGGGCACAAGTACGGTGCGAAACAACTTAACTTGGCCTGAGGTACTCAGGGCACTATGCAAATGCTCTCCTCCATATCGATCGTAGCGGGCCTTGCACACGATATATTCTTGATACCTGCATCGTGTGGTGTTGGAGACATGCCACACCAAACATCTTGTATCAACAAACATTTACCGACACCAGACTGCGGGATGAAAGTTAAATTCTGAGGTGATTGTCGATAGGTATGCAAGCACCTCACCGACGATATAAAAGCATCGATGAGAGGACAAGAGTAATGACACTTGCCTAAAATAAGACGCCACGGTCTCATCCGTAGTCGACGGAAGATTGTTGCGCAATAAGACAAGGTAGGGATTCTATTGACGACTTCAGTCTCAGCAAAGGAAGCAAACCCGCCCACAGAGCAAACAATTTTGGTTGTCTTTGACGGCCTCATGCCAGCATATAATCTGTTCGCAGTCGGCATACTAGGGTCATAGTAGGCTTGATTAGGTTTTGATATTCTGCAGCTAGTCTCGTTGGCAGGCTTATGAGTACGGATAGAATGAGACTACTAGTACTGAATGGCAAGTCCAGAAACAAAACCAACCAGCACTGGAATCTGCAAGTCCGAGTCAGTCACACTCTTTGAACGTTTGACAACGAAGCATGCATTTTTTTTTTTTTTTTCTTCAACACCGCATCGAGCTGGACCAATTTTGCATGAAACGTCACCGTCGAGTGAGTGCCTGTGCCTATGCGTTACGGTTCCGTGACCTGACCATCTGTGATGAAGGGATGCTATGAGTAAATGAAGAAAGGATATGGGCGAAAAGCTCTGAGTCCGGTCAGGCAACCCGTGGCGCGCTGTCAATGCCACTGCGCCGAGGCCCGAGGCCAGGGCTGAATTGTCAGGAGGCATCCAGAGACTGCCCAACCCTTTTGTCTCTTTGGAGAATATGGAGTAAACGCGAGATTCGTGAATTTCGTGAAAAGCTTGAGAAAGATATGGTATTTGTTCCTCCGAGTCAGATTTGAGATAAGAGAACAAAGTGGCCAGCACGCCGGCATCTTTGACTCGTCGGAGTCAGTGCTTCAACCTTGGCCTTGGCGACTTCGCCGACTCAGTTCCTGAAGACACTCGCGCGGAACTGATCTTTTCAGGTTGATCATGGCTGCAATGCAAGTATTACTAGTAATACCGGTTGGACCACTACCGTGGATCCGCTCCCTGCTTCAACTTGAAGTTGGGCCCAGTGACTCCCTCAGTATTGCATATTATATACATATAGCTTAGCCTCAGAGCAAGTACCTAGGAAAAAGGAAACCGGGGGTTCAATCCACCTATTCCGGAATGGTCAGTGAATGATTTGGAGAATGCACAGGAAGGGCTCTGCCGCTGATTAATCCACTGATTAATGAGAGCTGCGGGCGGGACGGGATGACGTCGGTGCTGACCAACCAGTGAGTCGGCGGAAGGAACTACTAGGGCGGACGCGGCGCCGCACGGATAAGCAGGGCCTTGCCTCCACATGTGCAATACCCCCTGTGAAAAGGTACTTGATGATGCGCTGCAATCGAACAAACCTGTATCAGGAGCACGGATGACTTCAAAGGCGAGACGCATCAGTTCTACTTCAAGATAGACTTAGTTAGTACACAAACTTCTTTCAGTGCAATAATAGGTCAGTCGGTGACTCACTTTTGTATGGCTTCCCGGCCATCCGCGGGGGAATGAGATAAAAAGAGTTGACATTACGGTCACATTATCTATTACTTGGCAGGTGTCACTGGAGCGGGCCGCCTGAGCCACCGGCCACGGGCCACCGCAGTTGTAGTGAGGGTAGCGCAAGGGTCGTACTGCTTCGATTAGTAAGACGTCCTTTTTGGAGACTGTAGTGGTTTCACAGCCTTGATTGGTGCCAGCATCAGGGTTGCGGCAGCGATCAAATAAAGCCGATGTCGTCCTCGAAATGCAGCGCTTTGAGCGCCTCCCTTGTCTCATCACGCTCTACTAGGGTCCGTTGGCTGGCGCGCTTCCCGTGAGTACCCCTGTATCAATTCATACTATAAAAGCCTTACACCGTGGTCGACATCCCCGCCCTGTGATGCTTCCGCCATGCCAGGGTGTCCTATCTTTTCTTGCTTTCCGCGCTACAAAGCGTATACACAGATCAACACGATGATGTGGGATATGCGGGGCAACCATACTGCTCAGGAACAGATGTCCGCGCATCCCCGCTTCCCGGGATCGTCAAAGTGCGTTCTTCGGAACTAGAATCGGGAGGGAACTTGCTGACCATCATGGAATAGTCCGAGAGTTTCGCCAGAGACAAGGTGAGTGCATCCATACTATCATCCTCTCCTCGAAGCCAATCATGTATATAGGCAAACAGCACCGACACATTCAGCACCGTTCATGCCCCTCAGTTTGCCCGCCGCCCCTCCACCAAGGAGGTCTGGTCATCAGTGATTTATTCCCTGTCGTTACTATAGTGACTTGTTACTGAATCCTGTGTTTTTTAGTTCCCAGTAAGTGGGATCCTTGACTGAAAACGGGATGGTTTTCATTTCCCGTCTTTCAGCACGTCCTACCACACTTTTCCGCGTTCCACTGTCGCTCCTCAAGTTACCCGGGGCACGTTCCCTTCCCGCAACCCCTCTATACCACCACTTCCA
Organism: Hemileccinum impolitum; assembly: GCA_003316335.1. Taxonomy (NCBI): domain Eukaryota; kingdom Fungi; phylum Basidiomycota; class Agaricomycetes; order Boletales; family Boletaceae; genus Hemileccinum; species Hemileccinum impolitum. Next base: position 93,421 of record QFEQ01000456.1, read on the forward strand.
ATGCCAGTTCCAAATCAGCGATCCGGTCCAGTACACACACCCTCACATCACCATTCGAGCCACCACCATCCGCACAGGGCCACACGACATCATTCACACAGCGTGTCAGCAGCGACATCTCGCCATGTTCACTATGCGGATGAGAGATTTCAACCTCGATCACGACAGGTGTCCGGTCAGGTCCGAGAGATTCCCGTCACCACAGCTCCTCATCATGCGCAGTCTCCTGTTTCCCGGAAACTAACACAAGGGCATCGCCGCCGCGCTCACTCTACGGGAAATGCTACCGCACCTGCCACGGTTGTCAAATTTACACCATCCCAATCGCGGCAACAAGTTCGTGCGACCAATGGACACCAATACTCGAGATGTACGGGACGGAAAAAGGCACTGTGTGTGAGTACATGATATCATCGATACAGCACGTGCTGGGGACGATTGCTCAGTTGGGTTGGACTCAGATCGGTATCAACTACATTGGTCAGAAGCGCGAGCTGCACGGGTGCATCAATGATATCAAGAACGTACATCGGTTCCTTACCCGTAGGCTCTTTTTTTGTCATACTAGCGTTTCGTTGATTCGTCGCTTTTTTAGGTCAATGGGGCTTCAAACAAGGAGATATAGTCATGTTGATGGATCAGACTACGAATCCTCGGCAGATGCCTACACGGCAGAATATGATCGACGCCATGAAGTGGCTTGTAAAGGACGCCAAACCGCATGATTCTTTGTTCTTCCATTGTAAGAAAAATAGTCACCGCGATTTGTTTTGTGTCGGCAACCTTGTTCTTGATTCAGATTCCGGCCATGGAGGCCAAATACAGGATACCCACGGTGACAAGACGGATGGATTTGACGAGGGTGGGTTGATTTTTTCCCTTGTGACGAAAGTTGTCGGTTGAAATGGTTTCTTTTTAGTCATATATCCAGTGGATTACAAGTCAGCAGGTGTTATCATAGATGACGTGAGTCATAGTGTCTCGAAAAAATCGTGCTTAAAATAATATGCATGGACAGGAACTGCACCAAATTATGGTTTGCGAGTTTCTTTTGGCCGGCAGAACTGCTCACTGATTTCGTGTAACGAAGGTGAAGTCACTTCCTCCTGGGTGTCGCCTTACGGTGAGATTCTACGTTTTTTTCGGGATCTGCATTCTCATTGAATTATACCATTGTAGGCTATTTTCGATGTAAGATTTAAATGTTTTGCTCTCATCTCTGTGCTAATGGGTCTTCAGTCATGTCATTCTGGGACAACGCTTGGTGCGTACACCCAACCTTTCTTGGGAATTCTGACTGATGACTGATGGCCATTGCTAGACTTACCGTTCATGGTATGTTTCGAATATCCCCCTTTCCTCGAAGGGATACAACCTGTGCTTTGACAGTACCACCACGATGGGCGATTGAAAGAAAATCACATCGCCGAGCGTACACGGGCACAGAGAATGAGCTCAGCAGACGTCATATCGTTTGCAGCGTGTAGGGATGATCAGACAAGTGCGGATACTGTCCAAGGAGGGGTGGCAGTTGGTGCGATGAGTTATGTGAGTGACTACAATCCCACAGTCCGCGAGTGTCCCTGATTTTGGTCATCAGGCGTTCTTAACTGCGTTGAGTAAGTGTTGCGCGCGCATATGAAATTGTTCTCATGCATCTGCACAGCCCAGAAACCGGTACAGAGCTACTTGGAGTTATTACTATCTATTCGTGGTATCGTGCAGCCACATTTTCAGCAGAAGGCACAGTTATCCAGCGGACATTACATTGTGCGTATTACTGTGCATGCATCTGCAGATTTGGGGGTGACAGTGACGATTACAGGACACTAACCTTCGTTTTATCCTGTGAACAATCATGAAATGTTGAATCTATTATCTGGGAAGTAGTCCGACTTGTTTTTGAAGCGTGACGATTCGTCCGCTCGTTTGTAATTTATCATTCATCTACGTGCTCGTTTAATCATGGACCTTTGTTGAACGATAGTATGTATCGTAATAATTTTAGGACGTAGTTGTAATGTGATCCCAGTTGGTCTCGTGATTTGCTTTTGGGACGCGTTCTGTTTGCGTGTTGTTTGGACCTGAGTCTACAAGCACAAACAAGTTGGAGTTGCTCCCGATTCGGCGAACAATCGAACGCTGTTTCTCCCGTCGCAGAACGAGTGCTTGCCATCGTCGACCCCGTCGTCGCGCTTTTGCAAGCCCTGCTGTTCAAGGAAAGTAATTCACTTCATTGCTCAAGGTTAGTCTTTGGTGTTCATTCTCATGCTGGTTCAATGCTTACGGATTGTCAGGGACTCATTTACATTCGCTAACACAAGAGTTGACGAGTTTTTCCAGCTTACGATTCGCTTTCGACGACACGCTAACTTTGCGCTTGCGACCCTAACAAGGTTAATTCGACTCAATAGTCGAGCTCACTCAAGATCACGAACGACACTGACATCTGACGACTACCCATATTTCTCACTTGCATCGTTTCCCATCTGAACTGTCTAATTGTTTTCGAATTCCGAAAACCTTTCTGTTTTATAACGAGTCGACGATCAACACGGTCCTACGGTTAACTCCTGCACATAACGATCTCTTGATCGACTAATGCCCTTGCAACTGCTTTCACGATCTACGCCGGACACTGTTCGCTCGCGGTCTCCGTCCCCACTCACTACACCTACTTCTAAACTGCAGGTTCCGACCATCCGCCTAACAGCTGCCACCCCCTGCAATACCAACCCGGCGGATGACATTGGCCGAGTCGCACCATGGGTCACTTCCGAGGCGACTCCTGTCCCAATTGCACCCAAGCTAGCCACGAATAGAGAACTGTCTCGGAAACGTCTTGTTCCCAAGAAGTCGAAGCTGAGTCTTCTTGGGTCGTCATCATCATCCGCGAAACCGCGCGAGCAGGATTTTTTAGACGGAGCTAGACGCGCCCAAGGCGCGTCGGTCAACGACGAAAGTAATGGTTTTGAAATTTATGTCGACCCCGCCAACGACCCTGACATAGGGGAGATTTTGATGGTGAAGAAGAAGAAGTCACGGTTAGGCTTGAATGGCCTGCAATGGGGAACGTTGGGTGAGGTGACGAACGTTCCGCCAGTTACGAAACCGAAGGAGAAGGCGGGGAAGAAGGAGAGCCTATTGAAGGTAAAGGTGGATGAGAATCAGAAGTGGTGGAGTATCGGGCGCGGAAGGAAGGACTCGAAGGAAAAGGACAAGGGGAAAGATAAGGACGTTGCCAAAGGTGAGTTACTCCGGTGAGGTTTACCGAGTCGCCTTGTTGAGCATTTCCTTAGTTCCTCAACCCATTGACAAGCTTGTTGACGCGCGCGCACGGCACAATTCGTTGGACTCGAGCATTCTACTTACGAATCCGGTTGACGCACAACATCCCAAGCCTCCGGTGGAAACCTTGCGTATCCCCACTCCACCGTCGGCAACGCTGGCACCGCCCAGTGGTACAGGAGTGGGGAATGGGAAGAATTCCGTTGCCATCAGGGCCATGCGCTCTGTCCGTTCCCTTGCTCGCATTGGTAGCTGGGCACAACTCAAGAACACGCCTAATCCCGACACAGCTACGGCCGCCTCGGCACCTGTCAAAGATAAGGCGTCCGATGGGAAGAAAAAGAAGAAAAAAAAGGACAAGGAGAAAGAGAAAGACAAGGCAAAGGAAACGATTCGCTACTCGGGGAGCAGCTTCGAGGCTGGCGCGTTGTCCGCGAGCCCCGCCGGTTCCAAGCATGAGTCCAGATCCAGGTCCCCCTGCAAGAGAAAGGCGAGCATTTTGGGACTCGGCTTGCCGTCGACGATACGCTTGCCTGCATCCCGCAGCGGATCGACGGCATCCTCAATTGTCGCGGCAAATGGCGCCAGTCGTTTATCTGTGGACACTGCGAATCTGTTGGGTGATGGGATTCTTGCGCGAGGACGATCTGGTTCGACAATGTCCACCACCTCTTCTCTGCGCCCGTTGTCGACCAAATCTCGCCAGTCTTCGGGTAGTTCGGGTGCAGCCTCCGTCAGATGGGATGAAACTGGGTTGCAGACGGTAAAGGAGATCCGCCGCAAGGACAGGGAGAGCAAGCGCAAGGAGAAGGAGGAGATCATGGAGAAGGAGAAGAACCCGGAAGAGAAGAAGAGCAGGAAGCTGAGGAGCGTGAGGGATCCCACTCGAAAGTTGTCGAACGGTCGAAAGAGGACCGCGCTTGCAGCAATATTCCCAGGAACTGTGTCGGAGCGTGAGGAAAATGCGACGGAACAGCCACCCGCAACCCCCATCATTACAATCGAAGGAGCGACTGTGGATGGGCACGAAAATGAGGCCGATACAGTCTTTCCGCCGACGGAGACTCCCGTGAAGCGTGTGCGCCTTCGTCCCGTATCTGAGCAACGTCTCAGCAAGAGTCATGCCAAACCCCAGTACGAAGGGGATGATGGTAAGATCGTCCGCTGCCCACGTCTGAACTGTAACTGACTCGCCCCAGACAATGTGGTCATGTCACTACTAGACGCAGCGACGAATGACCTGGCTCAACTAATCAACAGACTTGACCTTGAGGCAACCCTAGGAAGTGTTGATGTGACCCCAATTAGCCAGCGCTCTCCCTTCTTACTGGATCCATCTGCAAATCCGCCGGCCATCAACCGATCGATGGCAGAGAGCCCAATCAAAGGCTTACGTCGCAAGAACCCGTCCATGACGTCCCTACGACCCTATGCGCATTCGTGCTCGAAGAGCACCGGGATCCAGCTTGGCCAGAACATTGCCCCATGGTCCACACTAAACGCGGCTATTTCTCCTTCGAAACCTTCTCCTAGTACGATTAGAGTTGCCTCTCAGGACAACATAGGGACCATCCGAACCCACAGGCGAACGCCAACACCGGCGCCTGCTGCAGACCCCTCGCCGGTCTTTAAAGCGCTTCGTCCAGCAACCACCCGTGTCCCCGTGTCGAAGACGGTAGTGAGCGCTTCCTCTCGCGTTTCCCCATTTGTGATCAACCCAACCGATCGTTCTCCATCCGCTCTAACGTTCGGTTCGGGTCATTCGAGATCAGAGTCCCGAGGAAGCCTTGCTACCTCGCCAGTGTTTAAGAAGGCCCAGGGCCGCGCTCGCAAGAGTTCTTCTGTTGCTCCACACGGGGTTCTCGATAGTCACAGCCTACCTATCCTTCCCGAGGCTCGTCGCAACCTCGGGCTAACTGGTACCATGGGCGGGTCCATAAATAGCATTGCCGAGCAGGACTACGACGGGAGTGATCCGGATTCTGACATTCCGGACGAGTTGCAAGTTATCTTGTCGAATTCAGATCAAGAGGGCGAGGACACGATTTCATTTGACCACGACCCTACACCTCCTTCTCCAGGTTTACCGCCGGAGCTGCCTTTACCGGTGCTTGACAGCCCGTCTCTAAGGAGCTCTTTGGCTGGGATCCCTGTTTTCCGGGCCACCGTGATCGACGAGGACGAAAATCATGTCGACGTTGAAGAGGCTGGGGCGTTATCCGAAGATGACACAAAGAAGTCTTTCGACTTCACTGGCGAGTTGCAAAGGCTCCATGAGTCCGGTGCATCCGATCGTCGCAGTTTCATCGAACAGCTTGAGAACGCGTTCCGTACTCCCGCCAAGCTTGATCTCCGCTATGACTTTGACGACCTACCTCCCGTCCCCAAACTCCCTACGCTGCAAGATGAGTTGTCCCAGGCGGGGGAGAACTCGTTTGACCTCCCGATCGACTATGTCTCTCATGAACTCTCGCCGAGAGGCTTCCCCGTCGATGTCAATTTGGAGCCATCTCTACTCCCTGGATCAGACAGTTTTGCAACGACCGCGTCGGACGAAGAGTTGCTCGACATCATTACGCCTCAAGTCTTGCCAAACGAAACGCAAGGCACTTCCCGACCGTCCAACGGGGAGCTCAACCGTGACTTCAAGTTCGGCGGAAAGCAGTCGTCACCAAACATGAAGGAGAGCTCTCTGCTTACGCTCTCAGATATCATACCACCTCCCGAGATTGCGAGATCTCTCTCCATGGCGTCGTTTGCTGGTGATGAGAGTTCGTTGATGAAGTCGATCCTTGCACATGCCATCGAGGTCAAGTCCCCACCTGAACGTCCTCGACTCGATTCCGATTCTGGGTCCACGCGCGAGGCACACAATGCCGCTCGGAATTCCTACGCTGTCGTTGGTCATCGGCGCAATAATTCTGCATTGAGCTTCGCAGGATTCGATTCATTTGCGGAGGTACGAAGAGGTTTCGAATTCCATGATAACCGCCCCGGGTTCTACCACCCATCTGGTACAATGTCCGATAGACGACATCGGAAACATGATTCTGTCTACAGCATTGCATCTGTTTCTTCGTATGGCAACGTTCTTCACGGCGGGTCTGCGGATCCCTTCGACTACGGATCCATTCTTCCCCTCCCAAGCTTGCGAGAGAGACCCTCATCGGACGACTTCTCGTTTACCATGTCCACTTCAGTTGACGACACGTTCTCCTTCCTCCGCCGACAGCCGCTTCGCCGTAGAGTCGACAGTGAGGTTTCAAGCTTCTATTACCGGGCGTCGCTCGGCCACCCCTACAACCGCACCCACCGGCGACCTGTATCCGGCATGTCCGTTGGTCCGCCAATCAGCCTGTTCAACCGCAACTCCACTTACCACCGTCGTGGCGATTCAAACGCGAGCATGAGCAGTGTCGCGCAGTCGTATACCAACTGCGGCATCTTTTCCTGGGCTAGACACCGATCCAATTTTTCGGTCGAATCGGTGCTCAGCGACTTCTCAGCAACAAATCTCGGACGACCTGGGTTGGGGGACAAAATGCTCGACTCCGCACTGGAACACAGTGGCACACCACTAGCGCCTATATCTGCATCACCTCCCCCGAGCCCCGGTGGCAGTGTGCGCGGGGAACAAATTTATTCGGAGGAATACAACAGTCGGCCATTGTATGATTCGATCATGGGTAGTCAGTACGAGGCTCAGAAGACCGACTCGTTGTTTGATAAGACAAGCAACCGAAACTCTGTCTGCTCGTCGGATTCGACCTTCTTTGAGCAAGACATGGAAAACGCTGCTGTGAAGCTCCCGCGTTATCGTCCCATCTCTAGCCTGAGTATCCCGAGCGTCCATAGCCCGCCGAAGGAGGATGATACTATGATCAGCGTATGTTTCTATACCTTATGCACCTTCTTATCTGACACACATGCAGATGCTGGGTGGTGGTCACGTACGCCGCCGCTCTGTGACGTCCATGATCGGGTCCTCGCCGTGCATTCAAGTAGAACGACGCAAGAACATCATCATAAACCCTCCCGAGACTGTATTCAGCCGTATCCAGAAGACCAGCCTGGAGGATTACGAATCGCCCAAGGTTTCGCGGGTCATTGAAACCAAACCCTCGATTGCATCCACCACGGGTTCGTCCCAATTTGGCGACGAGCGCATGATTCGCGCAAAGCATGGTCTTCTTGAGCGTCAGAGTCTGGAGAACACGGTATTGATGGGAGATGGTGAGGATCTTTCGGGATCGTGTGAGTACCATGTGCAGCATGCGAGGTATTATAATATGGTGCTCATCCTGAATACAGTCCGGATGCCCGTCTTTACTCGACCCGGTCCTGCCACCCGCTCTCGGTCAAGTACATGTACCTCAAGCTCTGGGGCCGAAACTCCTCCCCTTTCTATTTCGGATGGTTATTCCTCGTTCTCGGACGGATCCTTATCGAGTATCGATCTATCACAACTCAATACCTTACTCTCGAGCACTACACACCCATTGTCCAATGCTGCCTTTGATCGTGCTCGCCCTCCTACACGTGGTCACCGTCACCGTCACCGTATTTCGCAAGCTCGCGCGTCAAGAACTTCGATTTACGAGATAATAGAAGAGGAGCTCAATTCATCACTGTCGCCAATGAATTCCTTCGAACACACTATCCTGGGCTCCGCCTCTAACACGGCCAAGCTCGCTGAAGCTATGTCGAAGACGGTGGATCCACCCCAAGTGTGTGTTATGGATTCCGAAACGTCGTCTGTGGATTCGTTTTCGTTGTGGGATGACGATCGAGGGATCACGGCGCTGAGACGATACTACGCTCTTCGGGACGAAGCGGAGGACGCCATTACAGAGAGCAAACGTACATGGGAGGATACACCTTTCTCGGTATTCACAGTTCAATGTAAGTCATCCCTGCCCGTATCTCTCTCTGGTGTTGACAAGTATGCTAGCCTTCGATCCTCCACGTCATCGATCTGGTATGCAAGCGATATTGGAAGACTCATTACAGAACTATGGCCCACTTCCTGGGGAACTTTGGCTTCGTCGCGTTCGATCACGAGTGAACAGTCGGCCTTCTCCATACCCTCGGACCGTCAAGACATCGTTCACGTCGTCTCCCAGCTCCGAACATCTACGCGCGACGGTCGCGGCTTCTCTCACCACCTCGACAGACAACACCATGGTTCGCCACCCTTCGCCCCTTTCCAATGCCTTGCAACAAATCGTGATTGATTCAAACGTGCCGTCGACTGTATACGGAGAGTTCAGGGACTGTGGTATCCCCGCAGGCAAGTCAGAGCGTGTCTTTGGACATCCGCCTCGTCCACCTGCTGGAACGACGACACGGCGCGTTGGGTCGGGCTGGTCGAAGAAGAGCAATGGCAGGAACGGTGCTGAGAATAAGGAGAATAATACGACCACTGGCAACATCAGTATTGGAATTGCGACCGCTGCAAATGTCTCGCAAGGAACGATGATAACGTGAGTGCCACTCCTTGTCGGACCAACCGAAAAAGACTAATGAGTTGCTGTAGGCCTGCCGATGGTTTGCGACTGAATCGACCCAGGCCGAGAGGGCGTCCGACGCCAGCCCCAGCGAGGCCCGTCCGTGCATAGCCGAATGTGATGGTGCATACCCGTTGTTCTTCGACATGCTGGTAGCCTTCTTGCTATTTCTTGTCATCCATGTACCTATGCATATCGAAACCCCCCCTATGCTGTATATCTTTTCTTTTCTCTGATCAACCAAGGTATTCAGGAGCTCGTTGGAAAGACTTGAATTGTGGTCGTTACAATCATCTTTTTGCAATGGGAACAATTTTGTTTGAATGCTCGAATTCGCGAATGTCCAACCATGTCTTGCGACCTGAACCGAAGAACAACATTGTCCTCGCATATGCATAAGTAATACTTTAGCAACGTTCCCATTCTCTACGCTACCGCTCGTATCTAGTTACCATTCCCTTGGTTATTTCCATTACCATGTCCACTGGAGAAGTCGTGCGCCTTGTACAACGTCGCCGAATCAAGAACGCTTCCGTTCGCGCTGGCGACAAACTCGTGGGTGAGATGTGTCCGGTTATGGAACGTCAGTCGGGACCAGCCATAGGCACTGTCGTTGTACGACACATTGACCATTAGCGCCGACGCACATAGGACTATGAAAGCAGAGACGTACTTGTCCCAAGCTTTGACGGAATAGTATGGGATGGTGCTGAGCGTGTCGAGACCATCGTAGTGACCTGCTGCGCCGTTGACGATGTTCCAGGGTGCGGTTGGGTTGTTGAGTCCGTTGGGATCGACGGTGTCTAGAACGAAGAAGAAAGTGAGGGGATTCGGAGTTCAGACAATGGAGTGTCGCATTAAACATCAAACGCACAGTTAGCAATCGGAGCATTCCGTTCATACACCTGTAAAATGCCGGCATGTCAGTAAAATATGGTGAAATCATGGCATTCATCGTCGTTATTGACTTCAATGCGGGTGGAAAAAGAAAGAAAAAAACACTCACGTGGACGTGTCCTTGCATGTAAAGGTCGACGCCGTACTTGATCATCAATGGCTCGAACGCTTGTTGACAGGCTAAGCAGAGGGTCGACGATGTGTTCTTGGCGGCAATGTACCAAGGTCGATGGAGACCAACAATGATCCACGGCGTCTGTTCACGGTCGACGGAAGCGAGATCGTTCTCGAACCAATCGTATTGCTGGTTTGGGTATCCAAAGGGACCGCTGTTCGCACCGGCGTCGGACCCTCCAACTTCGTCCGGCGATTGGAGACCAGTAGGGAGGTCTGTTTCGGCGTCGAGAACGATGAAATGGGCGAGACCGTAGTTAAAAGAGTACCAGAAATTTCCAAGACCGCCGGATTCGTCAGAAGGCATGTTGAAGTGATTAACTTGTGGGATAAGAGTGGATTCGTTCATGACTCGTAAGGAGAGAGAACAACGATGGCCTGGACTTACTGTATCCAGTAAAGTTTGCTTGGCCGGGAACGCATATAGAGGTAGTGTACGTGATGTTATGGATGGAATCAGTGGTTCCACTGAGGGTCGCTGGTAAGTACAATCCTGAGTCGCAAAGTACTTGTATGTGAGGCTTACCCGTTGTCACAGTTGGCCTATTGGCATGTAATGAGCATCAGGATGAGCAGCGAACTAATAAGGTATAACTTGCTTCATGATTTCCTGCAGCAACCATGTAGGGCTTTGAGCTAGTAAGTGGCGTCATCTGGTCATAGAATTGTTCGAGTAGGACATTGTAGCCCTCCACGACACTCGTCATGTTAGGGATCAAGCTGTTGTTACCAAAGTAGCCTTCCCAACTCTCCTTGATAAAGTAATCGGCATAGGCGATGTCTCCAAAGTGAGCAATGAATTCAAAAGTACTGAGAAGAGTATGAGCGAGGGGAGGGCTGACAGATTGAAAGAATGGCATACTCCTTATACTCGAGGAGACTCTGGATCGTGTTAAGGTCATAGGGGCCGAGTGGGTTTGCTGCCCCTCCATATGGACCGACTTTGGTGCTGAGGCCGTCAGCACCCATCAATCCAAGATCGATGACGACTGCAATAGTGAAGGGGGTCTGATCACCGGGTTCACGTGCAGTGGTGAAAGTGTCAAGGGCTCTGTATGCACAGCCGGGGCAGTTTCTGTCAAAGAGGGTGGTAAGAAAACTGAAGCGAACAAAGATAGAGAAAGTATTCAACTGGTAAGAGGTACGGTACCAGTATGTTGTATTTGGTTTAAGTCCCGTGATTTTGACGTGGTTGTCGTATACACGGGAGGTAGGATAAGTGGACGAATTTCCGGTGGCGAGGTTGGTGACGGCGGTGGGGGATTCGCCGTACCAGACTTGCGGAGTATCGAGCAGGGCGTGCGTGCTCCAGCTAACAGTCATCCCAGTCGAGCCAGCAAACGCGAGGTGTTGTTGGAGTGGTTCATAAGGGTTGCAGGGAACAGTTCCAGGAACATGGACACCGGTAGACTCTGCAAGACACGAGAAGGGAGTGGAAGCGTTGGCAAGGTCAATGAGCTGGGCATTAACGCCGAGGGCGGTCGCGACCACGACAAGGATGAGCTGGAGCATGGTGGATTACTTCAGGTTGCAGGATGACATTTTCTACCAGCTGTCGGCGATATTGCGGGGGCAGACAAACGTGCGGGGAGTGGGAAACCCTGTTCAGAGGCGCTCGTCGCTGCGCACGGTGTGATGATCATGACCCTCATCGTGGACAACGACTCGCACGGAGCATTGAATTGTGACCAGGCGGCGACCAGTCAGAAAGCGCCTATAGTCCCGATCAAAGGGTCACCTGGTATGCTTTGGCCTCTGCTGTGAAAGAAGGGTTGATATTCGCAGCGAGGCACATCGAATGATAAAGCCATAAATAAGTTTCCGGTCGACCCTCAGCTCAGGCCCGTGTGGTAGTGCTCTGGCACGTGCGTTTTTTCTGCATCCTAGTTGGAGGCCGCTCACCACCTGAGTCAATGCGTCAATCGCCTTCCCGCAGGCCCATCTGGTACCTACCGGGGCTTCCCAGGAGCACGGCAGTGAGTCGCAGCTCGCGTTCTGAATCCACCCGACACGAACTTTTGTTCTGAAACAAAAAATATTCAAACACTGGCACGATTATCGCGGTCGTCATACCTTTGCAAATGGTCGTGTATAAATTAATGCCACCCATGAGACAATACTCTGAGTCGATGTGGAGTTGTCGGCGCACCTTGGAAGTTAGAAGGGTAGGGACGCTGAACGTTGAACATCTTCAACCTGTCTAAAAATGATAATACTAGCACCCAGGCTCAGGCTCCGAGTTCAAACGTTCAAGGCCCGGCCCCAACACACGAATCCTTGTCCATCCTCTCCACGGCTGGTCTGCTTCACCCGTGACGGTGCCCCGTTGTGGTACATCACCTTCACTGTCAAGTTTGGTGACGGATAGCATACTCCACCAGTGTTTGATGCGCTCGCTGTGTTTGGACTTGCGAATTGCTGGCCGCAAAAGAGGCCGCAAGGAAGCCGCGAAGGAGCCTACACCTCACTGGCAACGTACTGCTAATACTACGGGTATCACCACTGCATGCACGTGCGCAACGTACTACATCGTCGTTCTGTATTTGTCCCTCGATGAGTCTTCGAATCATCCACCTCCATATTGAGTACTGAGTTCTTGACCCTACTATCTGCCATGCACGACCTTGGGGTCCAACTTGAAAGTCCGCCTAGTTCGTCTCCAGATCTTGTCGGGTCCTCCTCCGTTGGCGCACGAAGTGTTTCCACACTTCCGGCACTCATCTCGCTGGACTTATTACGCTGAAGGGCGGGCGCGAGCCTAGACCGCGGAGAAGGGCATGAACTCTTCACTCCAACCACTGCTCCTCGTATCAGTATGAGCGGTCCGCTATTTCGCTGTCCGCATGGGTTCTCTGCCCGTCCAGTTTCAACCACCTCGACCTCAGTCACATAACTCCCATTTGTAAATTGAGTTGGTTCATCTCGTCGCTCGCACTTTTTTGCTAAAGCATCTTTCCTATATGCAGCCTTTTGCTGTTCTTCCACTGTGTGTTATTGGGATCACCCCTTCAAAGTGCTCATAAGGACAACAATTACTCTTGCTCTCGTTCAATGCAAGACTAGTGCGCCTCCATTCATACTCGATGGCGTTTAGATTTTGGGCTGCGCAAGATTCAAGTCACTAATCAGGGAACGAAGACGAGTCATTGATACCCCTAGTTAGTCTTGGCGAGAACGACACAGGGTTTGTTCATTCAGATTGATTGTTTACACTCAGCTACATATTTCAGAGTCTCGTCGTTCAGCCTTCAGACTGTTGCTGATCACAGGTTATCACGTCCTCAAACATTATATTTACCAACTTGAAGAGGAGTATCGATCCAGAAGTTACTCGGCCACACAGCCCATCCTTTCGTCGATTGATGGCGTCTTTATTTCGCTTGTAAACCAACGGCTCCAGAGATGTGCCTGTTCCAGGAAGAGAAGAACTTTGTTGATGCCCTAGTACTAGTACGTGTGTTAAGCTGGACCTCATTTACCACCATCGACTTGGCGCTGACAATATTCCGGACCCATCCAGATGGTCGAGCCAAAGTCGGAGTCCACCACCGCCATTATTTACGGTGCTACTTTACTACTGCCCGGGCAAGCATCTGAGGGTGACCCTTGCTCGCTCCCAAACGGAGATGTCCCACTCGTGCATATCCGTTTCACGCAGCCCCGCCGAATGGATATCCAGCATCCAGCAACCACAGATGGACGGTGTGTTAATTCTAGAATGCATTCTCACCTGCCAGTACAAAGACCACATGCATGTAGAATTCAGAATGCTACATGAAATTACATGCTTAGGGATAATGCTGCCTGTAGCTCATGTAGGGAAGAAAACGAAAGCCATCCAGATCAACGAAGCTGCGTCCCATCTAGCATCTATCCATGAGGACGCACTAAAGAAAACAGAGTGCGACATACCCAATATGCTAGGATACTCGCAACAATGTCGGGCCCTGGAAAGAGAATGTGATGCGGGTAGGTGGGGGTCGCTTGCATTTTGATTGCGGGGGATGTTGCATACGTCCCTCCGAACCCATTTTCATTGAGGTAGAAAATCAAAAAGATTCCATCATGCCCATTCGTAAGAGCGCCGCAGACAGTTCGTTTCCTGGACGAGTGTGGTCATCAGTATACAAGTGTAGGCAGATTCTGAGCCGTGTCATACGATAGATATTTGGCAGAAGCATACACTTTGGCCACCGCTCGAGGGACGTGGTCGGCTAGCGGCACTCCTTGCTTCGCCTCGGTCACGAACAACTCGTTTAGCATCCCACGCCTAACATGTTGAATTGCGGAGCTTTGGATGAAAAACTCTAGTACGGAGTTTGTGCAATCACGTAAACAGAAAGGACGGATGCACCATGATCGTCATGGTTGGTTGCTAAAGCAGCGTCATCGATCGTGCCACCGATTTGTAAGGAACGTACTTGGCCTGGCACAGAAATGCCGACTGATGGAATGCGTTGCTCGACATTGAGTTCTTGCTGCCTGACGGCAATGTTAGCATAGCCGACATCCGGAAGAAGACGACGTCTATCCATAGGCGGGCGACGGCCTCATTCTGAGGTAGCACTTGAGCAAGGTAAAGACGGGCTAGCAAAATGGTAGAGACGCACGGATCTTGGAACCAAGTTTGCAAGCATGCTAAGATGGCGATACATCTCATCCGATATCATGTATCATGTATGTTTTGCCACCTTGAGCCTGAGCGTTGCTTTCCGCCACCCGGCTCGCACTGGCATGATCGCCTTTACTAACGAGCCTCGCATAACCGAAGATATTGAGCTATTCCTCCGGGATATCCGACTCATAGTCTATGCCAGAGAACGAAATGGTCTTTCATAGGAAACTGAAGGACAGAATCAACAACTCTGCACCACTTACCAAGGGTGTGGCAAGAAGGTTTGCAAAGGCCCGCGCCACTCTCCCGTGTCCCCCATTTATTCCTCTAGAGAGAGCCTTTCGAGCTGTTCGAGAGTATCTATGACTTTAAAAAGCTCAAGACTCCCACTTTGCCATCATAGTATTACAGTATGAGCGCGTGACCTTCATTTACACGCAACTTGCCACTCCCCCTCACTCGAAGCAGCGGTGGTAGTAGGAGCCTGCTGTACTTGCTCTAACGCGACAATTCGGCTTCAGCAAGCTGACTGGTGAGATTGCGCGGTTCCGTACTTTCGATCCTTCCCACAACGCGGTTAGCAATTACAATAGCCGAACTCAATTAAATGTTGTCTAATTTATTGATGTGACGGTACGTCTTGCTCTTCTGCCATCCATTCTTAGGTCATCCTCGTTCACATACACTGCCAGTGAAGAGTCTCGCGGTAAACCTCTGAATCCAAGCTCAAACGCCACTTCAATCTGCCAGCGCCAAAAGCATACGATCGGTCGCCACATCTCAAGACACAGAAGCTGACACCGTTCCGACAATGTCCTGTTGTCACCAATGCAGAAATTCATCCGTGCGACCCAAAATGCTGTGTTCCAATATGATTGATGGCCGTGTGTGTGGAAAGCGGTTCTGTAGTCGATGCATCCTTTACCGGTGAGTTCCATCCATGTCGTTCCGGGTCATACCTGGCCATTTTCTCAGAAACTTCCCTTTTTTCTTACACTATGTGCACATTTAGTTACCCCGACATCACGTTTGATGAACATAGCGCGAATTTCTTGTGCCCAGCATGCACAAACACGTGCAACTGTTCTTTCTGTTCGAGGAGCAGGGGTGAAGAATTCGTCTCGATGAGAGTCAGCGGACTTGCAGCCTCGATATCCAAGTCCAAGGTGACGCTCGTGCGGGATGTCGGCCAACCACTCCACCGCCCCAAGTCACCAGACACGACCACGCAACGGGATGCAAACGGGGCGGGGTTGTCGACGCAATCCCAATTCTGGGCGCACGTATATGGGTTAGAAGGGGAGCGCGTTGGGAGCGCGTTCATGACGGGCGAACACGTAGGATGTTTGACTGTGACTCCTTCTTCTTCCATGCCCTCGCACCCGAAGGCGCCGTCCCAGTCTTTGAAGAAGGCACAGACGCCGATGCGGCGGGAGAAGAAACGGGACAAGTCGAGGGGATCAAGGGTGCTTATTGAGGAACCCCCTGCGTCGTGGAAAGTCTCTGCGGTGCGCGATTCGGAGCCCAGCGCAGATGCGGACCTGGCGGTCAACAAGGGAAAAGGAAAGGAGAGGAGGAGAGGAGGCCGGAAGTACATCAGGAGTGTTCCAAGGACGGCGAGTCTGACACCGCTATCGATACCCTCACGCTGTTCGACGCCCGTGATATGCTCGGATGGGAGCCTGACGCCGTTGTCCGACCTGGAGGTGGACTCTAATTGGCTGTAGTCTGAGGTGGCAAAGTGTTGCGAGTAGGTGCCACCACCGCCGCCGGGTATGAGTTTCAAGTTACGGTCGCCGGTCGTCGCGCATTGGACCCGGGTCTGACTGATCTCTCTGGCTCGTTTAGGACTTGGGGCTTGGGTCGGAAGGGTTCGTGTTGTGAATTGGGACGGAATCAATGTTCGGCAAGTTGACGACCGTCGGCAACGTTCGAGCAAGTCGAACTGTCCTGTTCACTGCAGTTGTTCCTCGTCTGTCGTCGTATGAACGTTCAAGGTATATTATACATCAATGTATTTACGGATTATGTGTAAAAGAGTTCTGCCTTTACCTGAAAGAAGAGAGCGAGTCTGTACTTCCAAAACCGTTTACAAAGCAGGGCCTGCTGGACATGCTTGGCGTGCGCCCATATCATTCTAGTCCGGAGCCGACAAGTTCATCACCATATGATCCAGAAACATCTGATGCATCTCAAAGTCACTCAACAAATATCCAGGGTACCGAGACCAGCGGTCGTATCGGACGAGGGGTTCAAATCCGTTGGCGGGCATGGGTCTTTCGGACGAGCGGTGTCAAGCGATTCTCAAGGATCCGTTAGCAACGAGAACCGGGTTTTCCGCATTCGAGGGTATGGAGGTGGGTCTGGATGTTGGTGTCGGCGTGAGTGAGAAGCGTGTGTTGGACGAGGATGCGGGGGAGATACGGGAAGGCAAACGAGGACGGTTCGAGGTCGCGGTGTTGGATTGAGAGGTCCCCTTTTTTCTTTATAGGTTTTGGTTGGTTCAGTGCGGTTCGTTTATGGATCATGCTGTCCTGGTAATACCCCGGTGTCGATGCGCCCGCTCGACGTTTGCGAGTGATCTCGTTCCATTATGCATTGCTATGGACGGATATGCACTCCATCTCATGCTTTCGACCTTGCCCTCCTCTGTCCATCGTTTGTTGTAGTTGATTTGATGTATCGTATACGAATTTGGGTCGACGAGTCGAAGTATGCAATACTCCAATTTCCACCTCGCACTGCGCGTCGATCGAAATGGGATTTTGGGCGGACCATGGCCCGTAGCATGGTGTAAGATCTGTGTGCGAAGAGGGACGCTGGGGCTGTCAGTCCACACACCTGTCCGTCGGTCGTTCCTCGCTGAGGATGGGAGCCAGACCATGGGTGCACCCATGTACAGTACAGGTGGAGGTGGATAAGGGAGGCGGGTAATGCCCGGTCCGGTTATCACCAAAAACTAAAACTCAGTCGGGGCACACTTCGTGCTCCGCTACATACAAGTCCTGGTCAGAATCCACCATGTCCGCCACTCGACTGTGGTATCTTCTCGTCGATCACCAGAAAGATGCTATCGGAAGACCTTATAGAGTCGACGTACCTCCTGATGCCGATGTCGTGGTCTTGTTGGAGAAGATTAAAGAAACGGCATCACAAGTGCTTGCCAACGTTTATATCGCAGCACTCTCTGTGTGGAAGTTACGCGATCCACCAACCATCAACAGTGTCTTCTCCACCAATGATTTAGAGAGGTTCCTCAGCACAATCAGCCAACATCTCTTGTGTGATGGAAGGTCGGACTTCATGATTGGGAAAGAGACCCCAGCAAGGCTCCTCTACTACACAGATACGATTTCGGAACTTGGGGACTGGCCAGAGAGCAAGCTTCATATCATTGTTCAGCTACCTGGTGCGTGTGCTGTCCTGTGCCGCTATCCTCAAGTGATGTAATATTGTAGAATATCGGGAGCATAAGCGCAAGCGCAATGAGGATATCGGATCGGATTTCAGACCGCCGGAAGTCAAGCTTCTCAAGACGGTGCTTGGCCAGGGGTCACCATCATCCCAAGCTCATGCACCCCGATTTCGCGAAATTGTAGGACCAGAGCCAGACCATGCCATTGCCTGCAATCGTCCATTTGAGTATGACACAATCCTCCCCGAGTTACTTGACAAAGTGTTTGGGATCTTCCAAGACAGGTGTAAAGCAGCTCCTTCAATGCAAGCGCTCGCTTGCCTTGAAGAACTTGCAGAAGTCTGCTGCCAGTGGCATGAGACGGAGGCCACTCGGAGGTCAATAGTTCGGTCCGTGCTGCAGAAGCACATAGATCTTGTTTTTCACGAGGAGAAAGTTCCGGGCACCGAATTCACGACCGATGGAAATCTCATCAATGCTGTCATGCCAGCAGCCATCCGAGAGTGCAAGAATGAGCACGGAGACGCTCTCTCTCAGGCTATCTTACACTATGGAAGCTTTTTAGAAAAAGCGCTCGAGAATCCTCTCTGCTATCATAACTGCAACACACGTTTCCCAAGCATTCTGATGGTGGACACCGGTATGTGTGCGCATTCACATCCGTTGTCTGTTCAGCTGTTTATGACATACTATCGAGGCCCGCTTTTGGGGTTCTACGGTGCTGCATGGGACGGGGTGCGTGTGAGGGCCGAGCCTCTCACGCATACCTTCAACCTATCGACCCATTGGGCGCAAACACAAAACAGACACGCGATCGCATCCAGTTTGGATGCACTCATAGTTGCTGTTCGCAATCTCCAAGCCCACTATAACACAGTTCAAGCTGAGGCCAAGGTGCGCCCAGTGCCATCGAAGGTGTACGATCGTCGTCTTCAGACAGCCCGCGGATACCCGTTCCTGACATCTTATGACGACAACGGAGAGGAACTGACTTTCACATATGATTCGCGGCTTCATAAAACGAAATTCGTCTTCTCCGCCACACTCAACCAGCCTAACTCTGAGCATCGCATTGTCAAGTTCACCCAGCGGTATTCGGAGGCGGCACATAACTATCTTCACTCCCGCGGTTCAGCGCCGAGGCTCCGGAAATGTGTTCGAGTCTCTGCAGAGTGGACTGGGGTCATTATGGACAAATCGAGATACCAAGTGCTTCACGAACTGAGACTCCTGGAGGCAGAGCAAGAAAAGGTACGACGGAAAGTGAGGTGCGAGGTACAGATGCTACACAATGAGGGGTTTGTTCATGGGGACATTCGGGACACTAATCTCCTCATCGATCTCGACTCGCTTGCATCTGATGAGGTGTTGGTTCACTTTATCGATTTCGATTGGGCCGGCCTTATTGGGGAGGCCAGATACCCAATAGGAGTCAATACGGTAACTGTAATGCGGCCAAAAGGGGTTATGCCTGGAGGGCTGATCACCAAGCAGCATGATGAAGATATGGTCTCTTACTTGTTCAGATCAGTATGAACATTTACAAAGCTTCATATTTCGTTTTGAGATCCTCCAGCCTTTGTTTTCAACCTATTGTCTTTCTCCAGTAATACCTGTGATAGATTCCACTTGTTGTAAGCAATAAATGACACATTCATCCTGTGCATCTTCAATTTGTATTTGTATTATTGTTGGTGGTCGCAACAAGCCAATCGTCAGAATATCTGATGCACGTCCTGACGACAACATTGACCGCGCGACATTTTCATGCTTTTCATTCGATGCAGCCATCGGGTTACGAAGACGGGTTACTACATCCCCACCGCCAAGAATGAGGCCACGTTCGATGCCTTTTACTATAACGCCGAGCGCAAGGAAGCTACGATTTTGCAAGTCACCGTTAGCACTAGTCACAGTGTGAACACCAAGTGTCTCGACCGGCTTAAAGGGGTTGGAGTTAAGAGTGCTTGTTATGTGGCTGTGACGAGATCACAAGAGGAATTCGACCTGCCTGTTCCTATGGAATATGATGGGAATTTTCTGAAGAAAAAGTATCTTCTTGCGCTCGCAGGATCAGGGAAGTGATTTATGTGATCTGTTCACTTCTTTTGTACAATTCAATGATATTGTATAGGATTGTGGGAGCCCACCGCGGCCAATGACGGGAAACGCTGAGGTGAGCGGAGGTGAACTGGACCAAGCTCTGTAGGGACTATGACGCACGGGTACAAGGGGTGCGGCTGAGGATCCTATGAGATGTCAACTACGACACCAACGACACAAAACTCCCCGGCATGATGGTCGTTCTTGAATCCGAATCAGCGGGCATGTCACTGTCAGCCAGTATCAGGATATCAGTGAACAATGATACACTTGTTTACTCATGGACTCGCAATGTAACGGGAATGGACATGACCGGGGCAACAACAGCCATAATGAGTGTTGCAGAAAGTGCAACACAGAGGCGCATCTTGTAAATAGTTGACGGTAGGGGTTAATAAAAAACGCGTTTGTCAGGCCGTCAACGGCAACTGATGGTAGTTGAAGAGTAGAAATAAAAGGCTGACGACAAGCATGTTGTGAGCAGGTCAATACCAAACAGGTGTATCGAGTCCATCGACTTACTAACCAGTACCTGTGAGCAGAAGGAAGTAGAATCTGATGCTGAAACGGGAGCCAGAGAAGGGGTAAAAGTGAAGCTGTCCACATGTCAAAGGATGATACAGGAGTCAACAACAAAATATCCATGACACCGGTTCTCTTGTTTCATTGATGGCAACACCATCACTTTTCGTCCCACATGCCAGCGTGCTGATCAAACTGCATTGAATATTGAGGACTTTTCCCCGATGCCAAATTAAGTGTTATTCAACTCCCAGACTGAGTTACTCGATGGCCGACCCGCTGTAAGGTAAGCCGTCTGCCAGTTAACCGTTACGCCAAAAGGCCATGATACTGAGTGATCACCACTCAGTATCCCAGATGGTACATATACTGATTATCCGGAATCAGGTAAGCGGTATGCTTACACCCACGCGTCGTACACCACCGCAGATATGGGCCTGTTCAAGTTCATTCGCCACACCTCACAAATTGAAACGGAAGACCTGAAGCTATGCCGCACTGCTGTTCTCAGAGATCTGGGAAGGTATCTGGAGGTCCCAGTGATGTGTGTTGGTGCCATGCCGTCTCCGCAGGACCTGCACCCGATGCGCACAAAACTTCCTGACTGTCGTCTCATTGGTGACGTTGGTCCTCAATGGAGAGAGTTTAGCTCCACCCCCGCCCGGGCCAAATCGCGAGTGTGTGAAGATGCGACGTTTGAGCCTCTCGGTCCCATCGTCTCTGGCATCTTGGCAGAAGTGCCAAACTCTGGAGTATCCCACCTGGAAAATGCAAATAGGACGCCCCTCTCAGAGCGCAACAATACTTCTCGTCCGGATGGATACCTTGTGCTCCGCTGCGAAAACCCTTCGACCACGACTCATTGGTTTGACATTGCCGTGCCATTCGAGTTCAAGAAGACCCTGGATGCCAACACACTACGAGACGTAAGTCCTTGTAAATCATCTCGACGTCACCTTATAAGATCTGCTTTAGGACGAAGAGAAGATGATCTGGAGCCTTCACAATATCATGCGCGAGGATCCCTGTCGTCGATTCGCCTTTGGTATCTCAATCGAGGACACGCAACTGAGACTCTGACTCAGTAATCGTGCACTTCTTGCAGTTTCGGAGCCTATCGACTTCTCGAACGTATGTCAGCGTTATATGTACCCTGTATACTCAGGTGCTGATTGTCATTATCTTTTTAGAGCATCGATGATGTCCTGTCTCTCTTTTACGCTCTTGGATCTGCATCCACGACTGATACCAAGGAAGGGCTTGGATGGGATCCCACCGTCGAGCGGATTTTCGATGGGGAGGAATATCAATACAAGTTCACAGTTGAGAATGATGTGTTTACGAAGCCACGGACGCCGAGGGAAAGAGGTTCGCCATCAAAGATTCTTGGAGAGAGGTCAACCGTCAATCAGAGGGCGACATCTTAAACGAGATCTTGGCTTCCTGTAGGCAGGGGCTGTCAGCGGATCAGGCGGCCGATGCAGAGAAACACTTTGTTAGAATCCGACTCTGCAAAAGTGTCGAAATCTCTGGCGCCATAGATGAGACGCTGAACCCGATGGCTGGAGACGAGGGTAGTACCGCCTGGAAGTGGATACCCATTGATTTCGTGCCCGCTCTATCTGGAACACGGCATTTATCCAGCATAGGTGATGTACCTGATTCCGACCGATTGTCTGCTTCGCTTCCCGCACAACCGGGCATGGTTCGGCGACAGAGCAACGGCATTCCGCACAGAGTCCATGTGCGCACCGTCTTCTGGGATGTTGGAGTCGCTGCCAAGGACATGACCATTCTGGCTGACTACTTGAGTTGTTTGTATGATGGGCTCAAAGGTGAAGTGATAGCTCATACGATTTCGTGAGCAGCTGCTTATGCAGCCATTAGCTTTATACTATCTGCACAAAGTGGGTTGGGTTTATCGCAATTTCAGCGTCGGAAACGTAATATAGGTAGACGATGATGATGGGAGCATCGGCAAACTGAATGATTTCGAGTATGCGAGAAAAGTGGATTTCAAGTACGACGTCGACCATGATGTTCGAACGGTGAGACTATTAATTTCACGATGATAATTGTCTTACTCCCGAACTTGCTGTAGGGGATGATGCACTTCATGGCCCTGGAAGTGGAAGCACAGGAGTACCTTTTTCGTCCAGGGGGCATATCGATCCTTGCCGACTACAAATCCATCGGTGCACCGTTTCGCATGAATCTCTTGCACGACGTTGAATCTGTGTGGTGGGCCTTTGCCTGGGTCTTGTTTTACCATTCGAACGACAATCGCGGCAATGTTGATCTGGAGGCCCAGCAAAGAAGTTTCCAGGTGGCATTTCCTGGTGCGGTTGGCCACATTACCCGCCGGAACTTCTTCACAAATCCTTCAGTGTTCGGGTCCGCCTACAAAGCGCTCTCAGAGCCATGCAAAGTCGTCTGCTATGAGCTTGGAAAGTTTGCAGACTCGCTCCAAGAGAGCTATCGAGACGCAGAGGCATCCTATCCTATCCTTCGGATTGACAACATCATTCTGGAACGTATCTATGGTGAAGCTTTATCCTATCTTGACAGTGGGCGGAATAAGGCAGGTGGTATGAAACTCTACCCCGTCCGCGAGCTTCTTAACAAAAAGAGGGTCAAACCAGAAGGTGAAGGATCCACAGTGTCATCGTCAGGAAAGAAGAGAGCCCGTCAAGGTTGATTTCTTTGTCGTGCTGTGCCTTTGACATCGGAGTATCACATATGTAACGGATATTTCTGGTTTCACCCACTGGTGACAGCTCTCAGGATATCAGATTCTGTGTTGATACCGGCAAGTGAGCAAGCGTGGACAATGTTCCTGCCGACCTAGTCGCGATACGACGACCGTCTGGGAGGAAATGTTCCATTGAAAATACCAACACCTGGGAGCTCAAGAATCGGGTGAGGAACCTTCCTCGTGCTATGTCCTGTCTTATTCATTCTTTGAATCCGCCTTTTTTCGTTGTTTGCACAGAATGCAACGTTGAAGCCGAGTGGTGGCCGTCATCTTCGCCAGGAAGGTTCTGTATATCGGCAATGATTCGTCACCCTCTGTGGGATACCTGTCTTTATACGATGCCAGTACTGTCACCTCATAGGATTGTTCGATGGGCGCTGCAGTATGACTTGATCAATCGCCAGCACTTACCCATAGAAAGTACTCGAGGAGCCCGTGTCAAGGCGATTATAAGGTGTGGAAGAATTACCGACGCCGACGCTGAGTGCATACTCAGTGTACACATGCTAACGGTCGATGGCAGCGACAGCAGTAGGTCCGCTGGCTTCATGGGACTTTAGAAACGCAGCACGGGCACGATCTGGCCTCAGGGCCCCCTCGAGACACCCTCCGGTGCGGCGCTCGATCGAACCACCGCAGTTCCGCATGTTCAAATGGTTGATTCTGCTCCACCCGGTCGATCGCGATAGATCAACATCCCTGGTTCGAGAAGGACGACACAACCGCTGGCATCGCCATGTCAATGGCGCTGATTTCAATTTGGCACCGCAAGGCGAGATATGTATCGTACCTCTGTGCTTGTCACGCCATCTGATTGATGTCCTTTGTGAATCTGATGCTCAGTTGATATAGGGGGAGGTACCAACAAGTTGAAGGAGGCATAGATACTCCAGAGACGGACGTGCCTGTTGGTTGAAAAGTTCACCTCGACTCGTCGGATCAGATCAAAGAGATTTGAGTCTAGATCAGGTGTTGGCTGCACGGTTTCAACAACCCGGGCGGGTGTGGCAGCACATGGTGAGCGCTTGAGCATTGATAGCCGCCAAGTCGAGCAGTCAAGTAGCCTCGGGCCCATACCACGTTTTGGTGCTCACCTTTATGTTCACTTACTTGCTTCCTACTACGGGTACGTGCGCTGTAAAATATCAGAGGGATAGGTTACTTCAAAGATACTTAGCCTCACAAACCTTGAAGCTCGGTGAACATCACTACGCGCGCGGTTGACCAATATGTGACCAACACTCACCTTGTACCATTTTCCTAGGCAAAGATGTTGAAGAAAAGGCGAGGAGAATAAAAAAGGATGCAATGACAGACAGACAGCTATACAGTATAAGTCCGAGTCAAATCAACGCAGAAAGCTGGCCACATTCGATGCGCTTTACTACGATGCCGACTACAAGGAAGCTACAATTTTGCAAGCCGCTGTTAGCACTCGTCACAGCATGAAGGCTCAGGGTCTTCAGTGGCTTTGGAAGGTTGGAGTTGAGAGTGCTCCTTATGTGGCTGTGACGGGACCGGTGAACAACACAAGAACTTCAAGCACCAGATACTCGCACTACTAGTAGGTAAACCGCTGCGCTAAATCTACCAGGGCCAGCCAGTAAAACGCCCCAAATTATCCATGGCACACCCAAGGCCACTGGACAGCCCAAGCATCCAAAGAACCCATCCCGAGTGCCGACAAAATTTCACCCTTCCGAGTCAAGTTGACTGCATGACAGTCTATGCTTATGTCGATGCTCGCCATAATACAGTCGACTCCCTCATAAGGCATACCTTTGCCGAGACACATAACGTGCAACAGATTGACAAAGGCTCAAAGTCACACATAATGCTCACTGAGTAGTTTGTAGTATAACATCTGAGCTAGCTATGTTTCCTATAGTGCATACCCTGTTGGGTTGGCAGTTCAGTCGTCAAAGCCGCCTGAAGAAGTATGCCTTATGAGGGAGTCGACTGTACCTCTCAAACGAGCATCATTCAACACTTCAGCTTGCTCGAGACCGGTGCACCAAGCTTAGGGAACGTCCAAAGATGGAAGCTAGCGCGAACGACAATCCAAGCGCCCTGTCATCAAAGAGGCCGGCAGTTTCAGGCCCCATGTTGCGGAAGAAATGTATTTGAAGTCCCGACTCACTGGTGACGGTTGAGTTCAGTCATTTCGTCGAGCGTACAATATCCCAGAGTTCCTCGAGGTGGACACTCGTGTCATAGAAACGGCTCGGGATCTCGAGTCACGAAATCATATATTTGGTGACCCACTGCTCCAAATGAAATGGCAATTTTGGCGGAACCATCTTCCAAGCCTGACAGCGTAAGATTCAGTGACGAGGCGATAACTGGCATGGTGCGCGGGGAAACTGCTGCTGCAAGTGCCGAGGTGATCGAGGTCGCCAGTGAGTCAGATGATAAAGATGAGCTTGCAGAGCCATAGATATCACGCGGGGATGCTTCGTCGCTGCGCAAGCAACTCGAACGGGCAGCCAAGGCCTATGGGGGCTCGGAGGAGATCATGACATTAATTCACCATCTTCATCTCTTTCGTGCCACCTTACGACGTCGGGCTCAAACAGACCACGTTGGATACGTATTTCGGGCGGTGGTAGTACATTCCGAGTATTTTCGTTATGCTTTGAGTGTTCGCTGCTCCCGACGATATGCAGTATCAGTTATGTTCATTGACGTTTATGTAACCTTGGACTTGATTTAATTTTTGGCATCCGACTTTCAAGATGTCGATAGCCCAGCGTATCACGAACGATCCAAAACAAGCTCGCGAAAGCGAGCGTAATATAGCGGACTCTCCAACTTACCGCTGTTACTTGCGTGCAACGTCTCTCGAATCTCTTCCCATCGCGGAATATGAACGTACTTTCGTCGTTCTCGTCTATAGAGAATCAAAATAACTAGAAAGACAAACGACGCAAAAAAGACGCACCTCATGGAGGTATCTACCTCACCATGTGTATCCAAAATACGGTGACCGCCCAAACGACCCATTGTTGGTGTACAAGTAGCAAAGCAAGTGAACACCGTTTGGGGCGTTGCAAACCTGTTGATGTCAGGCGTCAGCCAGGGCCCGGGGAAGGATACCCATCACCCGGACCCGCAGATCAAGGGGAGGATTCGAAGCAACTCGAAGGAAAACGAACCGAATCGGTGTCATTGAAACGGGAATAGTATACTTCCACAAATTGAAGGTCTTACGAGTGCTACGGGATATAGGCCCTAAAACCGCAGAGACACAATCCCATTCCACTGGATCGTTCTCGTGCGTAATAAGAACTATAAGTTCTAAGAGCGAGCGATATACTATTAGTGATTGATTTAGTATGACCTCTCACGATTCTTGACTGAAACACCAGATAACGACCCACGGATCCCAAAATATCCTCTAAATGCATCTACAGCATGCCTGAGGAGCACCAGTAACAACCTTTGATCGGATTCGTTCATTACACGATCTTGTTCATCGAATTCCAGATACCGCAATGACTCGTCATTTTTGCTTTGCAGCTGGTTGGCCACCTTTTCTTGCCAACGTCGCCAGACTACAGTATCGTTCGGAAGAGCGGTCATGAGAATTCGGTAGTACAAGGGGGGAGAGGCCAAGTGGTGTGTGTCATGGAAAAGTAGAAGGCAGACGAACACTGCCATCGTAGTCCTGCTGCCAACAAGGAATTTCTGCACTCTGGGCTCCTCCAGTTTCTTAAATAGTACTTCAGCTTGGAGTCTCCCCTTCTTGTACATGACAAGATAATTGCTATAAAGTTTGGATACGCAGAGGGAGACGAGGAACATGATTTGACCGAACAGCGTTCCGTGCGGAATAAGGAAAAACTGGGCGATGGCTTCGGCGAGGTAAAAGACTGCGCAGTATTGTATCATGATCTGCCAGAATCCGCCACCCTGCAGCTGGAACCTTCCCCTCGTGATCACGTTCATGGCTTGATCCGAGCCTCGAACGACGATGACCGTGCCCTCCGAAATCGCCATGCAGTTTCCGGGGGGAGCTCCCTCAGCACTCTGAGTCGGCGAGGGGCCTTGAAGCACCAACTTGGCAGATCCAATTACCATGCTTGCAAAGCCGCTAGTGAAAATCCCAGCCAGGATAACTGAAAACATGTGCCAGTCGGAAACGAAGCAGCACAAGAGACAAGTGATAATGCTGGTGGTTATCGGGATGAGCGCGAGTAGGGTATGGGTGATGTGCGGCTCGGACAGCAGGAGGGGTTGTTCCAAGTCGATCATCCGGGGATCAACTTCAAGGAGATTGACAACCACTGGATCAATCGACATCCCCTCAATCTGGTGTACTTTGCTGGCGATTTCTTTGATTCTCTGCAATATCAGATATCCCAAATGACCTGTCTGCACATTTGTCCCAGAGAAAGCAGACACGAATTCTGGCCCTGTTGCATTATCCAGACCAAAAAGTGCGGCGGAAGGCCGCTCCACATATGGGAGTTTTTTGAATGATGTGTTTAAATCAATCAGACGTCTGGCGATGTCAAGGCTGCCCGGATTATTGTACCAGCCTAGCCAGCGTCTACCTCGATAAGCGGGGATCATTGCCATGACGAAAAGAGCTTGTTGGCCGCCTATCAGACCGATGAATTGGAGGGCATTGAATGCAAACTTGGAGTCGGCGAGAGGCGTATGCAAGAGGGCCATTGCTGTGTGATACGTTGGATATCAAAGTCCTGGAGATATGAGCGGCAGAGACGAGGAAGGCTGTTCCGAGTCGCTGTGTTACTGGTGGCCTAAGCATGCCGTTAGTCTATGCGTGGGAAGCGAAATGGCGCTCACCTTTCCCTCTTGTCCACTTCGCAGCTTTGCCGTGAGCACCAGCATAGTCATTGCACCCACCCGCCACTGGTCTGCGTATAAAAAATCTGACTAGTCTGGCATTTTGTCCGACGCTGCACATGTCCTGACATAGCTCACTGCTCACCCTACTACCTCTCAAATGAACATCGTTCAGCACTTCAGCTCGCTCGAGACTGGTGCCCTGTTCTTCCGACAGTCAACGTTATCACGTAAGCTTCGACTTGGAAGCTCGTGCGAACGACAATCTGTCATCAAAGAGGGCCTGACGCCCTTGTTCTTTGGGTGAAGAACATCGTGGGAAACCAAGACGAACCAGTGTCAGGACCCATGTTGCGGGAGAATGGTAGATATTTGAAGTCCCGGCTGATGAACGATTCGCTGGGTTCGGTTATTTCGTCGGCGTACAATACCCAGTCCCTCGAGGTGGACACTCGGGTCATAGAAACGGCTCGGGATCTCGAGCCACGAAATCTTATCTTTGGTGACCCGCCAACCGCTCCAGACGAAAAGGCGATCTGGCGGAACCATCTACCGAACCCTGACAGCGTAAGACTCAGTGATGAGGCGATGACTGATATAGTGCGCAGGGAAATTGCTGCTGCAAGTGCCGAGGTGGTCGAGGTTGCCAGTGAGTCGGATGATGAAGACGAGCCTGCAGAGCCATCGATATCACGCGCGGATGCTTTGTCGCTGTGCGAGCAGCCCGAATGGGCAGTCAAAGCCTATGGGGAACTCGGAGGAGATCATTTACGCGGTATTCGGCATAAATACGACTGAATCGGCAACATGCACGTGCAAGAGCGACCGGTCAAGTTGGAAGAGGAAGACAAGATGAGCACAGCAGTCGTCGCGAATCAACTTGCTGCTCGGCAGATATCCGGTAAATTACTCTGCCGAACAAAGGGTCGACAGTGATGGTTAATTGTGTGGTTTCGTTCGGGGATGTTGAGACGCGCACGGCAATAATGATGAGCAGCTCGAGTCCAGACCGCATTGGTCACGACGTACTGATCTCTGAAACGACTTGTCTATCTGTTCAATGACAGGACTCAACGTTATGAATTGGCGTCTTCTGTAGTTTGTAGCCACGTCCGAATCTTTTGCGCCCTCTCGGCATCATCTGCCTGCCTTCTCTTCACCGTTGCCTCTCTCGCTGTTCGTGTCCACAAAGTCATGACTGCGTCCATCGCATCTCCCATGGTTGGCCGATCCGCTGGGCCAGCGGCGCGTGCTTTTTTTGCCCGCCGTTTTGCATATCGAAGGGCACGAGCTGTTGGTGCGGTCGGACGACTTGGACCTGCTGATGCGTTCCCACCAGCGTGTGTACAATAAGAGTCCTTCGAAATCGCCCGTATATAGTTGAAGAAAGGCTTTGGGCCCCATGCCCGCAGCACTATTGAAGCGTAAGAGAAATCGAGGATAATTGCAGGCGGCCAGTGGGTCATGTCTTGTGGTTGTCGTACATCAGAGTTGTGAGGGCCAAAGTGGGACAGTACAGGGCCAATACCAGCCGGTTGAATATGTTGTAGCGTGAGGCGACTTGTTGGACTCCCTGCACTCGGTCGTTCAAGGTGGTAGGGAATATCATCAACGGTCAACGCAAAATTAGGTGTCTAGTGATGGAAACTTGAGTTGCACGGTACGGAGAGGAATGACAACAGATGACGAACCCTCAAAAAAGCTATCTCACCCGTATCGAATGAGGGGTGGAGGCCCCTGTAAAGTAGGATCCCGTTGCGAGGGTCATTCACGTCGTCGAACGGGTCCACGTGATCGTATAGTCCACCTCGGTGATTGAAGAGGTTTGATATATACTGAATTGGAGGTCATGTTCTGCTACGAATTGATATGAAATCCATGAAAACGCACACTACTTCCCTTTGAATGGGGGAGTACATGGCATGCGTGGCAATGGTGGGCGAGTTCACCAGACACGACGCAGGTCCCATCACGCTCGACTAGATTGTCTCTGAAATTTGCCCTCTTAATTGTGATCTGCGACGCGATCGACGTTCTGTTGTCAAGTGCATCGGCATCGACAAAGCGAGTGTCACCTGAAGAGGTCAGCGACGTTTGGAAAGATCTTGGTGTGAAGAAGTTCAGCTTACCGTCTGGTGTAAAATAGTAAGAACAAGCCTGTATCTGTGCTGTGTAGTCAAGCTCCGGGCCGTTCTCGGACATGGAGAGATAGCCGCGTTGTCCGTAGATGGCGAACCCGAGAAACCTCAGCCACCTCAGAGGATGGTTAGCAAAGGTTTGACATTCGGCAAGCGGGATGGACAATGCGACTTGGCTTCTGTTGTTGAAACACAGTCGTAGCTTGACTTGGCCAGGCATGACTGGTACAGAAAGTTAGGGATTTAGCCGGTTTGGGTTTAAGTGGCCCAAACAACCTCCAAACCAGCTAATCCACCACATCAACCAAGAGAGCCAAAAGGCAACTGACCAAGTCGAATGACCATACCAAGGCCAATCGGACAAGCCCAAGTGGTCGTGGATTACGAGAACAAAATTGGTCATCTCTGTAAATGTACATAAATGTTAATGTTCCTTGCCAAACGAAACGTACTGATGACTAATCCCCATTGTCTGATGGGGCCTCGTCGTCGTCGTCGTCGTCGTCCTCCTACTCAGCTTGGGCTCGCGGCTGCTGCGCCGCCGGCCGAGAATGACACTGGGATCGTCGTACCACCGTCTGGTCTCCCCACTGGCAGTCCTGCCCCAGAGTTGTTGCCCCCACCCCGGGCTCGTCGCTCTGCTCGTCTTCGTTCTGACACTCCGCCGGACCCAGCATCCCGCCCACGTAAGCGGAAAGGCAAAGCCCGGGCCTTGGACGCTCCTGCTGTCCCACCTGTCCCCTCCGGTTATGGGATGAGTGACGTTGGTCCTTCTACCCTAGCGTTCCCTCCACCTGTCGCATCGGAGCGTCTGGCTGCTCGTCCCAACATGGACACTGCGACTGACCTCGACATCTATGCCTGGGTTAGATGGGATGAATGTCCCTCTCAGCGTATAATCCCTGTCACAATTAGGTCAACAAAAAAGATATTCGCTGTGAAGAAGCTTGTTTTAGAGTCAACGCAGAATACATTGAAAGGCGTTGAACCATCGGACCTAATCTTGTGGAAGGTGAGTCGGCCATCTCTTCATAAAAGCAACATGCTTATTTGTTCTAATGTCTCCAGCCAAAGGATCCCATTCCATTCAAAGACGCTGATGAAAGAGTCAACAGTCTTCCGTATAACCTCACAGACGTCGCTGAAGATTTGCCTGCGGACCATTTCGTAGGCGATTACTTCTCTGAATTCACATCACATCTTCACATAATTGCGGAACCAAGTAAGCATCTCACTGTCTGGCTTCTGTTCTTTTTCTCATTACCGACTTTATATCACAGTTTCTGGTCAACACCGCATTTTCACCGACTTCTGGTACACCCTCTGGCATCATGATCGTGACGTATCCCCTCAGATCCCATATTTTGAACGGTATACTGTACAGAGGGATGGATCAAGGCCGGACATTCCGCTCCCCACCAAGTGTTGGACTTTGCAGTTGCCGAGAGATGTGGCTTACCAGCTTCCGTTCAAGATTATGACCCTCCTGGTTCGTGACGACTACATGGAGGCATTCAAGGAGCTTTTCCTGTCTGCAGGTTGGGCCGAGCCACGATTACCGGAAACGCTGGATTCTGTCGACGAGTTCGAAAATCCATTCTTGGATACACAAGAAATGCCAGGGGACGGTACAGATGCATTTGTCTTGACTGGGCATCCTGGAATCGGTATGTTTTTTTTTCCGACTCTGCTTGCATGATTTCCCTCATGTCTTGTACTAGGCAAATCCATTTGGCTTCTCGTTGTCCTGGTACTACGTCTCAATGCCCGTCTACCGACGATCTACCAGATAAAGCCGGACTTTACTGTCTTCTTTCACAGGAATGGAGCACAGATATTCGATACCCTGGGCTTTCTTCGCCAATCCCATATGCCCGACGGGGTCTGGGCCCTGGTGGACTCAAACCGAGAGTTAACGAATATTGATTCTTCCTACACTTGGAGCAACATCTTTATCGTTCAAACCCCCTCGCCACGATCAGATCGATTGGAGTGGACCAAGAAAGTGCAATACAACATGTTTTTCCTACAGCCATGGTCATTGTCAGAATTGCTCTGCGCGTACGTATCAATTTGTTTTCTGTATTAAATATGCGATTGACTAGATATAGCCGCAATTTCCAGAAATTCATTCGCTCAGAGAGTCAGCTGGCCGATTTCATCGTGAAATATGGGCCTTCAGCGCGTCTCGCCTATTCCTGCTCGCACAGACCAGACGTTTATGGGTCCGGCTTAATACAGGCTCTTGATCTTGTCCCCCGTGAACAGCTCAGGGAGCTGGTTGGCGATGCCAATGTGCTCAACTTACGCCACGAAATATCGCACTGTATTTTCATCATACATCCGGTAGCCCCTCGCCGGGATGCAATTTTTCAACTTCCATCAAAGCACGTCTGTAATCTCCTTGTTGAATGCTGGAAAGCAAAGACTACGCAGGATGCCGCAAGCCTGTACTCGGTTTTCGTACAAAGGCCGATCACAAGGTCTTGCGCGGGGCTGCTGCTCGAGCGACTGGTCAATGATGACCTTCACAAGGGTGGCGTCTGGGAACTGGCAATGATGAAAAAAGATGTGGGTCCGAGGAACGTCCTTTGGAACATCTCCAATGTTGGTGGTGCAAAAGCCGAGCTGCGTATCAGTGCAGCTGGATTCTCCATCACAGACCATACTGCGGTCGCCACTCACAGCTCGACATCATCGACATCATCCATCGCTTTTCACCTCTTTTCGGGTGATACGATCCTCAGTGAGAGTGGGTATTATCAACCTACAAGTGGCTCTCAAGTGACGTTTGACGCTTTCCTGTACGATGCCAAGGATAAACATGCGGCTCTCATTCAAGCGACGGTCTCAGAGAGGCATGAAGTCAAGAAAGAAGGCTTCGAGCAGCTGAAGGCGAAGGGTGTGCAGACGTTCTCGTATATTGCTGTCATACCGCCCAAGGAGAAACTCCAGATTTGGTTCCCAAGGGCTGAAGAGGAGACATGGCCAATGACTCGGGGTTGGTACTGGCTTGAGTGGATAGTTTGACCTCTCGGAGGTTTTGTCATGGAGGTGACTGCTCGCCAGTCTTGTGTCTTGAAGATTGACGGAAAGATTTCGCAAAGGTTTGCACCAAGGGCCGCAATTTGTGTACAATAGACTCAATCAATGTGATATTCCTATTTTTTGACGTGTTTTCGATACAACCACTGGCATGCTGCATTGCAGGCTTGCCACGGCGTGATCACCGGCCCTGGCGGTGGTACCATGTAACTTGATAGTCTGGTGACCAGCCCGTCTATGGGTCAGCACGAGGCAAACTGTCGATAGGTTATGGTGTTTGCCTCGTGCTGACCTCTCATAGACGGGCTGGTCACCAGACTGCTTTGTTCCCCGCTTGTTACGATGCGGAGTAACTTTGACGCGCACTACAAAGGGGCCAGTTCAGAGATATGGTGGCAAACAAGATTGCGTTCATCATCATCTTAGCGGCAGGTGACTCGACCGTCCCAACCGCTTGGTCGATGAGAACGTAAGGTCGTCTTGGCCGATCCCGAGGCAAGCGGTCGGCACGACAAGGTTTGTACTTCCTGGTCTATGCGGTGCATTGGGAATTGGGATAGCAATAATAAGACTGGAGTAATGGGAGATCACGATGCTTCGTGAGTCCATACACTGAATGTTGGGAATGCGACATTGCTGGAGAACCAGTCGACGGTCGTACCGAATGCGTCGAACAAGTAGGCATCGATGTTGGCATCTACCCTGCCACAAAGTAGGTCTATGTAAGGTAAGCGGCATGCTTACAGTCTACCCTAGATCCGCCTCAAGTTTGAATGGCAACTTTCGCCAAGCATCGGTTGCCGACCTGAGAATCCTGCCTGGGATTTTCTAACGTTGATGATGTCCCCATTATCGAGAATCTCGTCGTGGAAAGGACGAAGAAAGTGCGAGAACAAAAAGGGAAGAACCTTATGGTACAGATCCGTGTGGGTGGTAGATATCATGACTACATGGTAATATGACAAGGATTGCTCCAGGCTTAACGTGAGCAATCGTGATTGGCTTGGTAACCATGGAGTGGGAACTAGAGTAGGAGATGTGAACGACGGTTTAGACTGAGAAGCGACTCCACTTCGGGTGACCGCTCTAGAAGCTGCCGGTGCTGTGGGGTTGGGGGAAATGCGGGCTTTAACTTGCTCCTTGGATGGTGATGTGGTGAGGGACGTGTGTGCTGGTTGCCTGTCACACTCCTATGAGTTGTGCAGGCGAAAAGTGGTATCAAAAGACTCACGCAGGGTCCGCAGGCGCAGTGGGTTGTGGGTCCGGCGTAATCTTGAGATACCCGGCTTGCACAAAAAAGTCCCAGACACGACTGGTCTTGTCGACGTCAATTTTCACGAGATCTCGAGCTTCTCGTCTGCGAGACTTCCCACCACGGCGAGCATACTCTCGTACGAGCGTCTCCTTAACAACAAGATACGGCTTCGGGAGAATACGCAACTGTGAACAGAGTGCTTGTTCAGCTGGCGTGAGCAGGTGTAGCGAAGGGCTATTGGCTAGATTCAGAGGCGCCGCTAACAAACATAGATCAGTACCGTAAACCATGACAATAGAGGAGACGTACGTGGTCGGCGTGCAGCAGCCGCTCCTGTGGCACTGGAACCAAGCTTGGGTGTTGATGGCGCCGCCATTCCCGTTCATGGCTCTTGCGACCCTCTGATTCACCTGAAGTCTCAATTTACGGGTCGAAATGAACGGGATTACAATTGCGACCAGTGCCACCACGCAGCTGATTGAGTCGTTCGGAGGCGTAATAATCCCGCGACAAGTTTGCCTTTAATTGTACCTTGGAAATGTAAGCATACTGCTTACCTGATTCCGGATAATCAGTATATGTACCGTCTGGGATACTGCAGTATCATGGCCTTTTGGCGTAACGGTTAAGTGGCAGACGCGGCTTACCTTACAGGAAAGCGGCGATGAGGCAAATTAGACCACGTGTTGTTTGCGTACATACTCGACGGATGCTGTCCATCTCAAACTTATCGATGTCGGTAGTTAGGCCCATCCCGCGCAGGGGTCAATTTGTCGTGACCTACAATTCAAACCCCACTCGTTCTACGGGTCGTGCCCCTATGCGAACCGCTATATAGCGGTATTCTGACGAGAGCTTTCACTGGCTGCCACATGCCCAACCCACCTCCCTTGTCCATCTCCACCTTTGGGTTCACCCATGGTCTGTTGGAGAGGAGCGACCGATGGGCAGGTCCATGGTAGAGGTATTCATACCGCAGGACAGGCCAGAAAGTGGAGTCTTGTAGCCGTTTGCTTCGACACAGTAGCGTGGCGGCGCCCGCTACAGACGAAAGTTGTGCTACAAGGAACAAGCAAGCTCTGAAAATCTGACAATATTCATGTTTGACTCCAGCTGACTGGGTGTAATTACGTTGCAACTTGATGATAGCGTTCTAGATATGCATTCATTATGCAGACCTTGCGTCCCGACCTGGACTGTAATGCTCCAAACATCATCGTGATATCCGATAATATACTTATAATGCATCATTATCATGTACCAGAAATTCTAGCCTTATCAATGTGGACTAAACCGACTTGACTTTATAAGGTCATCTATTTGTAGCTCAGCGTGCATCTTCACAGTTTGTCTGGAAGTCAGCCGCTGGCAGCCAAACCGGAGCCCAAACATTACGGAGAATCGAGCCTTCCTGCACTGAGCTTCAATTTGTGTTCCTGCCCTCGTTGCTGGCTCATCAGCCACACGAACGCGTCCAAAACAAACCCGCAAAAGTAAGCGTAATATAGCATCTACTTGGACAGACACCTCGTGAGCGACATCCCTCCCCTTCTCATTGCATTGTCTACTACACGCTGTGACGCACCCTCACAACATCTCCCACCCACCGCTATCGACCGTACTCTCCAACTTGCGTGCAACGGCCGTCGGGATACCATGATGGAGCCACGTCTTTCGAATCTCTTCCCATCTCGGAACATGAACGTACTGTCGCCGTCCTCGTCTACATACAATGAAATAAAATAAAAACCGTAAACACAATAAAAAGGACGCACCTCATCGAGATATCCACCTCACCATGTATATCCAAATACGGCGACTGCCCAAACGACCCATTATTGGCGTACAAGTAAAGCAGCGAACACCGCTTGACGATGAAATACAACCCCACCGCGCCGCCGCACCTATCAAAGCAAAAAGGTGTGATTCAACCAAAAAACGATAGAGTAAAAAACGCACTCTCGCGTGTGCATGTTACACTCCCCCCGTCCGTTCGAGTCCATATCCATACAACAATGACTGAGCATACAACACGTCGCACCGCAAATCAGACAGATAGCCGCGTCGGTCGGTACGGTGTTACACCGCACACACCGCATCACCTTGTCTCGTCCATTGAACAGATTATCGAGCACGCTCGGAAGCCGTGCCAAGCGGTAAATGGCAGGATAATCCAGGACGACGCCACAGTTGAGCTGCGACGCCGCATGGGAATGACCGTAGTGGGCGCACCAACCCGAGAGCGCATTTTGTAGCGTGTCTTGATTGGGTAGATCCGAAAGCGGGGGAATGTGCAGTAGCGTGAGAAGACGTCGGTATTCGTTATCCTCCGCGCCGCCGGAGGACGGGGTCACAAATGCATTCGGAAGGACGGAACGACAGAGGATGGCCGCGCGACGGAGGAAAGGCAGCGTGAATGCGTACAACAACTTTTCCATCCGGGCCTCGCCAAACATCTCGAACACGAGCGTTGCAGTGTGCTCAAACACGGGCGAATGGCGGACGACAGACATGAAAAACATCCGCACGTCGCCAAACAGCCCTGTATAGCTTCGTGGCACGGCCTGAATGGAACTGCAAGATCGTGCCTTGTTCAAGACGTAGACCATTCCGATGACGGTGCGTGCCAGACATGCATAGTAACACAGCACCAGAACGTGCTGGAGCATCTCAGGGGCGACCGCAGCCGTCTCGACGAGGACCGTAAACGGATCGCGGAGGAGAAAAGGATACGAATACGACGTGAGAGACGTCCTGCTCCATTCCGGCAACAAGCGTTTGATAACCGCCTGCTTGACCGCTTCCTTCCCTCCGTCAGGTCGTCCTTCCAATTCGATCCTTGCCAAGGAGGCCAAACATCCAAGAAGAGACCGTATCATGCGCACGTGCGTTTCCGTCAATCCATCTGCGACGTTCCCACTCGCACGAACGGCTGTCCCACGCGTCGCCACCTCGATCGAGGCGATCGTATACCCGACCAACTCTTCCGGCAAATAAATCCCAGAACCCCTTTCACACGTCTCCGGCTCCGGTCGATCACGTAGATGGCGCGTCTGCTGCGAGACGATCTTGGACACGTTCATCACGCTATCCAACATCCTGAATATCTCAAAGTTTTCCCCGCGCCGAATCTGCACGGCGTAATTGGGATCTTGCGCGCTCCAAAAGACGAATTCGCCCGTGCCGTTGCGGAACTGCAATACGTCCATCGCTGTATCCGGTTTGGACTTGAGGATCGATATCCCCACCGCGCGAATCCAGTCGGGGAACGGGACGGTTGTTGCCGCGAGCGTCGAGGGTCGTGAGATGGGGAGAATGATGTTACCAAGACTCTTGCACAGCGGACAAATGTATTCCTTCCGAAGAATGTTCTCTGGATGGTTTCGTGTTGCATGTGATCGATGCCGCTGACGAATGGACGTGTTGTAAACTTGGAAACACTCCATGTGCATCATATGCCCACACATGGACGTGTGCAACCCAAACCGGGTATGCTGCGCCGGGAATCCGTCCAGGCTGGGCCCGAACTGGGTGACATCCTCGTGATAGTCCGGATCCACAGACGGAAACGTCGATGGTGGCGATGGTGGATGGGAACTGCGATCGAGCGAGGATGACATCCCCATCAATTCGTTGAGATACGCACCGTGGCTATCGGGATGT
This sequence comes from Hemileccinum impolitum, assembly GCA_003316335.1. Classification (NCBI taxonomy): domain Eukaryota; kingdom Fungi; phylum Basidiomycota; class Agaricomycetes; order Boletales; family Boletaceae; genus Hemileccinum; species Hemileccinum impolitum. The sequence goes on from QFEQ01000456.1 coordinate 131,610, forward strand.
TTCCGCAGCAAGCGGCTTGGCTGAACGAGCCCAAGCATACCCCACGGCTTCGAGTCGTTGAGATCTTCCTGACACACGATACACGAGCCGTATTGCACCACCTCTTCCTCCGGACTCTCCTCCATATCTTCGTCTCCATCCTCGTCCACATCCTCAAAGTTGATCGCAAAACTCGCTTGTTGTGCCTTCATCTGGGCCATGATTGCCTCCTGACGCATCTTGGCCGCGCGTTTCTTGAGCGTCTCCGCGTCCAAGCCAGGTTCCACAACCGTAACAACCTTGCGACGTGCCTGCACCTCCTCGGGGACGAACTTGGACATCGCCTCTAAGATCCACTCCACCCGAGCCTTGTACGGCTTGAAATGTTCCGCATGCTCCATCGCACAAATCACATTGATCAAATGCTTGCCCCCCTCAAAGACCTTGAGCGCAGATAGATGGCTAAACACCGACGCACGCTCCACGAGCGCCGTCATGACGAGGTAAAACGCTTGATCGAGAATCGCCTCTGCCGACGGTGGGGTCATCCCCGCCGATTCCGTCAACACGAGAATATTGTCAATCGCGTAAAATATCACTTGGAGAAGCACCTCCGATTCCAAGAGGGACGGCAAGATCGAAAACGGACCTGTCTCGATGCCGATCGGCTTTGGCACGATCACAGGATCAGCCTCGCCCGTCTTCTTCTTCAACCGCGCCTTGAGCACCGCTTCGACTTCTTCCCGCCTGTTTCGAGCATAGTGGTAATAAAACGGGTTGACCTCGTCGTACAGTGCATCTTTGAGTTCGTAGGTACCCGTATCGGCAGTCGCTTCGGGTGTTTTGAAGTTGGCGACTTGTCTGAGGACGTGTTCGAAGCAGACATCGTCTGCCATGCGTTCGGCCACTCGTTTTACGAGGTCGGTGTAAGAACATGGTCCAGCTGCGAGTGCATGGATGATCTCGCGCCGAACGGCGACTGGAAGGGGCAACTTGGTCGCACTGCCTGTTTCCGTCAAGAGAGTGATGATGACATACAAAACCTCCTCAACCATGCTGGACAGCTGTGTGCCCTCGTAGGTCGGATGGATCACTGCGCCTCGGAAGAATTGGAGGAGCTTAAAGCGGTCAAGGATGCTCGTGATAACCGTATTTGGATCGAGAATGATAAGGGATGTTTGGAGAATGAATAAATCCTGGTCGTAACAGAGCTCGCGCAGCATGAAGTCGCGGTAGTGCAACAATTGACCGCGTATGGGAAAGCCGTTGCGGACCCATAGTCCGGAGCGAATCTGCGCGACCATGGCAAGTACTACAAGACGAACTCAGCTCCCAAGTGGAATGAGCACGCCGTGAAGCTTACCTTGCAAAGGAAAATCGATCAGTGTGAGGATATCGTCCTCCGTCGCGATTCGCAAGAACAAGTCCCGGACGCTCGCGATGCCCACGCGACCCAACGATTCTTCTGAGAGGAGGTGGACGTTCTTCAACAACTCTGCCAGGAGCCAGTGCAAGGAGTGATGGAAGCTAACCCAGCCCTCCAAGACATCAAAATCCACGATTGTATATTCAACGTCTCCAAAGAGGACCACGTGGTATGCCGGCTTTGAGAATTTGTTCTTGTCGAGCTTATCGTTTGCTAACGTGCAGACCGAAAGAATATCTCTTACGACAACTGAGATGGCGTTGACGAGTTGCGAAGGTGTCGCCCAGCTGAAAGCCTCTCCGTATACCTTGATGACGCGGGATAAGGAAAGCGTGACGTTGAAGACGCTTATCCAAGCGTCTGTCTCGTACTCGACGTGGTTGGTGGCTGCACGTTTATTCGGATGGATGCACATGAAGAGCTGGCATACCTTGGCGAACTTGCGGATAAAAGTAGGATTCCTGGCGATCAGCTGTTGGACTGGTTCGTTGTGACAGAGGTACCGGAGGTCACTAAATATTGGCATGAATCGCTTGGACTTGAACGGGAAGCTATCCACATCCAATTCCGCAACGTCGGGCGCGTTTTCCGGAGCGCTTAGAATACGTTTCTCGACGATATGGTTTGTGAAGAAGTTGATGATGATGTCGAGCAAACGGGTGACGAGATCATGATAACGCACGATATGACTGGCGACAGATGGGACTGTGAACAGCTGGAGGGCGAAATATTTGATGGATGTCTCTGCTTCCCTATCGACAAGGAGATAGGCGTCCACGATGCGGGGATATACGGCCGCAAAGTGGCTCCCTGGGAGATAAACTTAGCGCGCGCGCGCGCGCTCCCGACGATATAAATGACGAACCTAGAGCGATTTTATGAGGGTGGGAGAGCATGAGAACTGAGGCATATATCTCTTTCAAGCTGATACGGGGTTTCTTCCAGAGTCGAGCATGATACAAAAACATCCAATCGATTCTACAAGGATTGGAAATCTCGTTGGCGAGGTCGGGAACGTGGGAGGCAGTGCCGTAAATGTGACCTTCGCGGGACCTAGGTGAAAGTAACTGGGCAGCGATGACCTCGCGGATGATGAGTGTGTCTGTTCCGAGTCTACTGCGGGTGAGGTCAAGGAGCCACTCGATGATGACGACGACGACCTGTTCTCTAAAGGTATCATATGCGCGGCGAATGGTGACGCCGATCTCGATTTTGGAGATGACCTGTGCTATCTCTAGAAGACGGGTGACGTTTGTGTTCATGTCGATGATCTCACGACCAAGTTCGTCGATGGCGTGGGCCATGGCGGTTGCTTCTTTGCGATCGCGGTTTGTTGTGTCGCATATGAGTTGAATGACTTCATCAAACGAGTGTTTATCGTCGTTCCAGATGATGACGGAATACTGGTCTTTCTGCATGGGGTCTGCGGTGGGTAAAAGACGAAGGTCTGCTTCATTGGAGGGCACGCTTGGTTCTTCTGGTGAACAGTCGAGGGTGTCGAGAAGAAAGTCGATGGCGTAGGCAATTGTGCGGCCCATGTTATCTCTGAGTTCGGGGGGAAAGGCAGCGCGGAGTGGATAGTGGGGGACAGGGGGGATGTCTACGTCGGAGATGGACCTGGCCAGAACTCTTGGGGTTGTGTCGGGTGCGGGATCAAATACACGGTCTGTATCGCGGAGGGGAGGGTGAAAGGGACAGTGAATGTCGTGACGCCAGGCTTCGGCATCACCACAGTCGCAGCAACCGCCAGACTGTTGTGCGATGAAGAAGCTGACGTTGTGGTCCCTGTGAGAGCTTGCGCGGAAGCAGCGACTGCACAACACACAGCTTTCGTCGAGAGCGCAGTCCCTGAGAGGAGGGAGTGAGGGAGGAGAGAGAAAGAGGGAGAGGGAGAGATGACTGACTTGCATCGGAAGCAGCTCTCTCCTTTGGTGAATATGTGGCCGCAGGGACGTCCTGGGATGATCTGGTCTTCTGAGCCAGCGCCTGCGAAGCCGAGTTCTGCCTGGACCTGGCCGAGGGTGGCGTGCATGGGAAGACTGGAGTTGGAGAGTGGGAGAAAGAGGTGCGCATACGGGCCCCAGAATGCGTCGTAGAGTTCTGAGAGGATCTCTGCGCGGGTTGCGGGTGTGAAGACGTACTTGCGTGATCCTGGCATTGTTTCGAGGGCGAAGCGAAGACGAGAAAGCGGATCCGATGGACGGTCGCGCGGGTTCATGGTCGGTGGAAATTTGGCGTTGAAGAAACCCATGATGCCAGACATGTCAATTGTCAACGGCTCAAGCTTCAAGATGGTTCAGATCCAAAAAGTCATCACATGACTTTAAGCAATGTTCGCCGACCACCGTCTCATCGATGGCGCAGCGATGGACTATCTCCTCATCGAAGCCGTCAACACACTGCGCACATCATCCGCCGTAGCAGCAGCACGCGCCAGCAAGATCGAGCAGGAAATGGCAGACGCCGGCATCCTCCCACCACCACCCGCCAAGCAGTCCCATCGCGACAGCGTCGGGAGCACCCCATCTCGCACACAGGCATCCCCAGATGACGACAACGACAACGACGACGACAAAGCCGTACGGACCCGCCTGGAAGCCATCGGGTTCCACGTCGGTGCCAGCTTCGTAGAGAGGTGCACATTCTGCCCATCGGATCCGTCCTCGATTCGATCCCCCACAGATTATGTCGTGACAGACCCCTCTTTGGTGACTCGCTCGACGTGATCAAGTTTGTCTGCAAGGAACTCTGGGTATCCTGCTGGGACAAGCAGATAGACAACCTCCGCACAAACCATCGCGTCCGTCCCCTCTTCGTGCCTTTTCCGTCTCACCGCTCATAAGCTTCCAGGGCGTGTTCGTCCTACAAGACAACGCTTTCAAGCCCATCTCGCGCATATCTTCCTGGCAGGGTCGCCCCGAAGCCCTCAAACGTGCTAAAATAGTGGGTATCCCGTCACACCTAGTAACCCCCTCTCATCCACTTCAAGTATGTCGCTCTTCCGTCGGGACTCATCCGCGGTACCCTCGCTCGTATCGGACTTCACGGAACAGTCTCCACGGACATCACCTCATTACCTCACTGTATGTCAACATACCCCCCTCATCGCACCAGCATCTCATCCTGCTTTTGTTCCAGGTACGTTTCAGATCAAATTGCCCAAGGGTTCATAGTCGATCTGGGCATCACGCACATGTACGTCTCGCGTCCATGTCTTGTGTTCAAACGTTGGCCATCGCATTCCTTCGTAGCCTCGCATTAACACCTTGTATATAAGATGATAAAGTAAATATGAACGGTCAAGAGGCAGAGTGTATGGTACATTCGTTTAATAAAACGCCGGGGTACATAATACATGGTCATCCTGATAGATGGAATAAGAACAAGGATCACTTGTCAATGTTTGTTTGTTATCGTTGCTGCAGAAAAAAAAAAAAAGATTAAGTCGGACAAAAGCAAACGCCCATGGCACATAGCACCACGGTCCGTCCGATCATAAGTAGACACAGCCTGGGCACTAGGGCCCCATCGCGCTGACACCACGGAACACGTCTGCAAACACCTGCAGCGGACTTGACATTAAAAATGGCTTCCGCGTAGGAGTCGTCGTCACCGTCTGCAGTGGCGGTGAGGATGTAGCCAAGTGTGTGGGCGCTGTCGGGGGGCAGGAGAGCGACGTCGACGGAACGCCGTTCATATCGGCCGAAGCAGACCGTTTGGAGCGCCACGGGAGACGCGTCTGCGTCGGCGAAAGACGCAGTGAGCTGAACGGTGGAGAGATGGGCACAGATGCAGGTATTAGCGCAGGTATGGGCTCAGACGCACAGGGTGGGGTATTGTCCCCAGCAGAGAGTAGCGTTATGCGCGGCGAAGGTGACCGAGGGGGAAGGCGACCAGACAGGGAAGGAAGCGCAGACAAGAGAGACGGCGATGGCGCACGGGGTGGGTCCTCGGTCAAGCCCAGATCCGTCGTCGACTCGGAGAGCTTGGGCAAGCTGAGCGACGAAGAGGATGAACACGCTGGGGGTACGAGAAAGTGGCGCTTGTGCGGGCCCAGAACAGCAGAGTCTCCGGAACACGTCGAAGGCGCAGGACTCGCCCCAAAACTCTGATTGGGTTGCGCGACCGTGAGCGAGGACAGAGATCCAGCAAGACTGGGCGCAGGCGACGTCGTGGGGGTTCGTTTTGGCGATGGGAGGGGGAACAATTCGTTCTCGTCCTCGTCGTCTTCCTCTTCTGGAATGCGCGGTGTAGTGGGTGTGACACGAGACGGCGAAGGCGGATTGCGAGGATCCGCGGTAGACGAATGATTACGACAGAGGATCGATGGTACCCTGCATTCTTCCCCGGGTTTCACGTCATGGGACCACACCGTGGTCGGCGGCCCCATGTCGCTCGCCCGCCGACGCTTATCTATCTCATCCACGCTGATCGAGACACCTAGAGAGCTATAAGAGGCGGCGGCAGCACTTCCTGCAACGGTACGGGTGCGAGGACCATCATCTACACTCAGGCTACGCTGCCTCGAGGCAGCGCGCGAAAAATGCTCTGGCCACGCGTCGCCATCGACGAGAGCAGCCTCCATGACGGACTGACATGCTGCGCAACACGGGCGCAAGGGTACCGTGACGATGTCTGCGCGAGACGGAGAAGGGGAGGGTTTACGTGGGGTACGAGCATGTCGATGTAGCGAAGAAGAGCTAGGACAGGAGGTATTTGTATGTTGAGGACGATGTACGAGACAAGGCGGAAGGGGCGAGAGATCAACAGAACGACTCGTCGAGTGAGGCTTGAGTGAAATGCTGCAAGAGAAGTTGGGCACACAAATGATGTTTGACAAGCAGCCAAAGAGACGTACGTTGGGAGGGGGAGCCGCAGGATGAGTTTGTCTTCGAACGAGGCATCCTCCGGTGGTGCAGAAGCAGACGACGGCGACGAGCGTCTCTTCCAGAGCGGGAGTGCATACGATTTTGTGACGACTCTTGGCCGCCGAGAGCGATGGGCTGGATCCGGGATGACAACACACTGCGTCTCGAACCGAACAGCGCTACCACCACGCTCGTCGATGGGCTCGACGGCGGTCGACATCGATGCGGATGTTGGGAGAAATGAAGAATGGAAGGGTCACTTACTGGTAGTACGATGTCAAGCCTCGTTGCCGTATCATCGGCTCTAGCCAAGTGCCTGAAGGAATAAAAATCATACGATCCCTTGGCAAGCCGAATTCTGCCAGTCCGCGCTAGTACTGCGGTTTCATCTTACCTTTCCCGTCTTACATATATCGTACGTCACGCAACGTTCAAAGAATTTGGCTGCTCCGAGTACTTTTGGTCCATCTCAATCATCATAAGCCTGGTCGGACGGATGGAGCGGCGCCGCGGTCAGTGGAGGTGGTGTTCGGATCATCATCATGATGGCGAATGATCATCATCATCATCATATCATCAACTCCACAAGGTATCGCATCAATCCACTAACCTTACTTCTCCACTCACAACACATAGATGTCAGGTACGACCTCTCACCGAACACGTCTATGGCATGGCGAGCGTGGTGTTTCCATTGTACCGGTGGTTGAACCGCCCGGCATCATCTCGATCCGTCTTGGCCAACTTGGCACAAGGCTCAGAAGTACTCACCAATCAGCGTCTGTGAATGGGTCTTCGGAGACGATGACGTTTCTCGCCTTTTTTTCGCAGAGGCTAATTGCCATTTTTATCGCCTGCCGCTGGTCCGACACGCTGATGGGCCGGCGTCCAGGTCAGTGATTCACCCATGCTCACCCTCACCAACAAAAATGTAAACCGCCCCGTACACCCCAGAGTCGGCCGCACAAAACCGGCTTTATTCTTTCCACGAATGATTGAAAGAACGTGGTTCCATTTCGCGTGTCAGCGCCACACTGATCAGCATGAGCCGCTCCGAGGAATTTGTGGCATTGCGGTCGACATCTCGCCATCCTCGCGACTCGCCGGGCATTCCTCTCCATTGACACTCCTCCGTTGCCGCGGACGTGATGCGCGCAAGCAAGCCACTCGCCCAAAATACGTTGTAGAATACTCGGGTTGGAGTAATAACTGCCTAGAGGCTTGTGAGTACACATTTCCTTTAACGTCGGGCTTGGTACGAAGCAGCGTTGACATATGATTCTGTCGCGATTGGTTCCGGTCCCGCGCGCGCCCGGCGCTCGACTCTTCCGCATCACTGCCACTGAGCATAATTTGCCAACCACGATTAGGACTCCGCAGATAAAGACCCTGCAAGATATCGGTGCATATCTGTTCCCCTGGTACATACACAGAACTAAAATCCTTATTCTAGTAATATATGACTCATGATGACATTGTTTTTCCACCATGGGGCCAACTGACAACCGACCAATGGCAATAACCACATAATCCTCATGGGGCCAATGTACAAGTCATATGAAGTCTGCGTCCCTTCCCCTGGATCCTCAGGCTATGTCAAGTTCCTTCCCTACACTTCATCTTCGGGATTACATACCAAGGCACACGACCAGCTCAATGGCCTAGAGCCGCTGAACTCCCTCTCGATGACTGTATCCGATTGGTGTCCATGGGGATGGTACATAGTTCACACGTCTCTTCGGATATCCACCCATTAGAGAAAAGCTGGACGAAAATTTGGGCCCGACAAGGTTGAGCCTCCATATGGTTTCACTCGCTGCGGCTACCCCGTGCAGACTCAGCAACTCACACGCCCGCAGTTCATCCGTGTTCCAAGCGATGGGTACATAACGAGAATCCCGGTGGGCCAGTGGAAAATATTCTAATTCGAGGAATGATCAAACGTTCTAGGCCTTCTTCCTTGTTCTTGTCGACGGATGGAATACGTTGACCACCACCAAGCCTCGAGCAAATCAGGTACAGCATAACAAATTGTATTTGAACAACGCGTTGTGACGGAATGTTGCTATAGTCTTTTTCCACCGATCCGGAGCCAGTTCATTTGTATGGCATTGACATTGTAATGTCAGCACCTGACCCGGGATGATGCATAAGCTCGCAGACGTTGTTCCCAGGTAGAAGCGGGTCGTGTGAGATAAGTTCAAGTTGGGTCGAGTCCTATTTTTACGTATCTAACGTTAGCCTTTGGACTGCACTCCCAGGCTCTCAGGCCTCCCCGTTGAGCAGTCATATCCCAGCCAAATCTTGTACTCTTCCCCACCCCACCACAAGAGGCACGGTCGGGGTCCGGATCCACCTTCAATACTTCACATAATCGGGACCAATGACGACACGCAGTGGCTTCGGTCACCGAGCTTGAGAACCCCAATTTGGGGAGTGACGCTCCAAGTACGTTCCAAGGTTCTGGAAAACTGCACTTTTCGAGGCCTCGCCTGACTTTGTTTTCACATCGAGGCGTTCAATGTCCACGATCATATCCTGAAGTATAGTTAAGCAGATTACTCATGCCCCCAGCATGGTTTGATTATCGGCGACGGCCATCCAACCAACCTGGCTGGATCCGGGCTGTTAGCTGTGCCGTTCGCAATCTTATTTCCCCATACTTGGACATGCTACAGCCTATCGCATGGATATTATGAACTGTGATGGCGAATGCGGCTGGCTTGTTGGCTGCCAGCCGTATCTTTTGCAGCACATGGTCAGTCTTCCAGCCGTGCTCGCTGCCATGTGTCTCAATGTGCTATTCCTAACAGCGAGAGACGCACGCACACACATGGCTCTCGTACCCAGGGCCTACGCTCGCCACCGATAAGGCCTCCGACGCTGTTAGATAAGAATTTCGCCATACACTGGCTCACCCGCCAATGACCTCGTTGGGATTCATCCTGTTCAGACACAGCAAGGCTTATCAAGCGCCCTAAAAAACTATTTCCTACGTATGGAAAAAGTGGTCCGGACGAATCGAGATATTCTCACCTGTCCATCATTTATGTCTGACCGGGCAATCCCCCAAGGCAGGGATGCAAGCACTGTTACCTCACCTACCGTCGGCAATTCGTCGTTCTGCACCCATTGACTCCCATATGGCTCAGGTACTCGCGATCCCTCACGACCGCTTATCGCCATCACAAGCAAAGCGAAGTTCATTTGTACGTTGGACGTCTGTCCGCTCTTTTTTGTGGTTGTTGATCATCAGTCATGCTTCATCGTCATGGTAGTCGTCGTCCGGACGAGGGGGTTCAGGAAACATTCGACGCGCGTATATCACCGCTAACGCTGACCGGGCTCCCGACTCGCCCTCCTCGCCTCGCGTACGCCAGGGCCCCAGCGCCGATGCAATGGTCCTTCGACCCGCGCCTCCGGAACCACCCGCCGTGACCGAGCGCCGCGACGTCGAGAAGCTGTCGTTCACCTCCACAGGGCGGGGAGGCGCGGGCAATGTCCAGCTATCGGCGGCCGCTCTGCAAGCCCATCCCCTGACGGCCGCCATCCTCAGCCAACACAACGCCATGCAGGCGCAGCACGAAAAGCGAGTGAGAAAAGTCTATGCGGATACCAACGTGATCGTACGTCTTGCAAAAATGCTTGCTCATCCGCACGCGCTTATTCAACTCATATCCTGTGCAGCGCTCGTCCGGTCGTGGCGGGTCGGGGAATATATCTGATCCGCGAAGGCGAAGTTCATCGCAGGAGCTCAGGACAGCATCAAAAAGACATTTTTTTACGACAAAGGGGCGGGAGAGAGATTTAGGCTGTGACCTGAATGGCACTGCGCAGGCACAGGACGGACAGGAGAGACGGTGCGTCAGGTATTTATCGTTATCGACCCGTGCTGATGTGTCTGCTTACCCAGAGCGAGTCGTGCCACGTACTCTTCAGGGGGCTCGAGTGCCCTGGACACCATGTACAGTCATCATACCGAAGAGACCCGTCTGAGCAACGCGATGATGTCGAGCGATTCCGCGATATCAGACCCTTTGGCTGGTGAGGACCCCGAGACGGGTCAGCCCAGGAAGAGGCAGGGTTTCTTGATCCGGTGGAATAGATCGCCGTCAACGATGACCAGTCTCCTCTCTCCGGCGCCCGGACCTGCACGCTCGCCACCGCCGACCATCTCGGTGTCTCCGCCAAGTTTCCACGCTCGCAGTCGCTGTTCCTCCCCTGTTATCTTGGAGGACCGCCAAGAGTATGTGTCCTTCTTGGAGATGTGAGACTACGCGTCATACATTTTGGCATGTGATGTCGTCTTGCTTCGTCGACCGGTTAGATAGCTTATGGTATGGGATGTTTATTATGTCAAGGGATGTTTCATTGTATAAGTATGTATGTGCATGTGCTACAGGAATTCAAGAACTAGACGACTGTATCAGGATTCAGCCTTCTCTTGTCGCTGGAAATTCGCGTCTGCTCCATCTGATCTGATCTGATCATGACACATCCACAGGATGGCCTCACGGCCAACTCGAACACGTTTCGACTGCTGCGGTTGACCATAAGCAACCACGTACAACGAGTCCGGTGATCGCAAGAACTCGAACATACTTTTGATCGACCATATTATAAGCCCTGTGCAGGCTGCGGTGTGTGATCATGATGCATCACATAAACATGACGTGTGCACAGATGGCTGGCCATCCGATCGCTTCGGATGAGTGCCGGTGATCACACTAGCCCGACTTGATAGCACAATGGCTAGATGGAGGCTATGGCTATGTGTGATGGCTATGTGTGATTTCACGCCATTTGGGAGAAAAGAAAAGCCTGAGGCAGGCAGCCCCGGGCCGAATTCGGGATAGACTGACGCCACGATGTTCTGTCTGTCTGTTGACAAAGACGAGGGCAGCCAGTGGATGCGGTGAATGATAGTCATTGCCTAGTGTTCTAGGTGGTTTTTGCTGTAGGCTCGAGAATCGCGTAAGTCTGTTACTAGTTGATGGGACAGCCCATTTTAAGGGGTCTAATCTAATTGGGTAAGGGTTGCTATAGGGTACAAGTAGGAAATTCTACCAAAACCCACAGATGCACCACCAGTGCAAGTGTGAAAAGACATATAACAAACATCTATATGAATCCCACACCATCCATGTGTAAATTCCCACGCAAATGTGCCATGAGTGCAAGTGTGCAAAGCAGCATAGATGAGGAAACAAGTGCAGATGTGGATGGTGAGTATTTGGTGAGTATTTGGATGTGATTTCTGAATGATGATAATATGAATGATGCACATATGTGCAAATGCACAAATGCATGGGAAACACCATGATGGATGGACAGAGCACATGTGCACGATCATTTTGAGCCTACATACATGTCAAACAGTTAAGAACTGGGTGAGATATGAGTCAAATGGATATACAGTATGTGTGGTGTAAATGCACACATGCACCCATGGTGCATCTGCACATAAATCAGACACTGTATCACCATTGATACTTCAAATCATATTATGCGCAGATGCACCATGGGTGCATGTGTGCATTTACACCACACATACTGTATATCCATTTGACTCATATCTCACCCAGTTCTTAACTGTTTGACATGTATGTAGGCTCAAAATGATCGTGCACATGTGCTCTGTCCATCCGTCATGGTGTTTC